>CANXYC011748215.1:0-14762 GCA_948193065.1 Aleurites moluccanus
GTGGCCAACATCTTAAAGAAAATGAACTATTTTCCTGGTTTAGGTCTTGGGAGGAATCAGCAGAGGATAACCTCCTTCAAGGAATATCCATTAGCCAACCCACCTTTTGGACTTGGTTACAAGCCTACTGAAGAGGATTTAAAGGAGGTTGATATGAGAGCCAAAAGGAGAGTTGAAGCTAAAAGGAGAGGTGAGGTTTTTGATTGGCAAATGAGCCATTACTTCAGCACTTTGAATAGGTATTTTGTAAAAGAAGGGGAAGATTTTCCTTTCTATGGCTTTGCTAAACCATGGTATTGCCCTCTAACTAAAAAGCTAATCCCGGGTTTTGAAATTTTCTTTGATGTCAGGCCCAGTTTGGAGGACTATGAGCCCATCTACTTTCTAGTGCAAGATTGGGAAGAAAACATGGAGGTTGCTCTCTTTGAGCAAGTCCTCATGATTGGAAGTGAAGTGGCAACAGACCCTGCCGAGCTCATTCATCCTACCTTGGTTACACTAGACAATTGGCACATTGAGAAGTTTCCCAACCTTGATGAAACACTTTTCCTACCAGCTAAGTCCGAGTCCGAGTTTGAGTCTGAAGCAGAGTCAGAGTCAGAGTCTGTTGAGTCTATTTTTTCTTTTTCTTTTATAGAGTCAGAAAAGGATCTTCCTGGTCCTTCTTTCAATTTCAATGTAGTCCGCAAGGACAAAATTTCTATTGGCAATAAAACTTTCCAGTATTCCTCTTATCTCTCTGAGTCTTCCTTTCCTTTCGATGAATCCAATTTAAATGAGGCATCAAAAGAAAATGAAATAAATGAAATAAAAGTATAGAATAAAGAATCAATTAATCTTGGCACATAGAAAATCACATTCATTGCATCATAATTTTATGATAAAGCTTCTTTATTCAAAATAGTTCAAGAATTTTTAGACTATTTTACTTGGGAACCTGAAGACATGATGGGTGTCGATCCAAGCATAGCGGTCCATAAGATTCCAACCTATGAGGATGTGAAGCCCGTGAAATAGAAGCTACGGAGGATGAAGACAGAATGGTCTCTCAAGATTAAAGAAGAAGTTGCTAAGTTATTAAGGAATGGTTTCATTGAACATATCTCGTACCCTTCATGGCTGGCAAACATAGTGCATGTGCACAAAAAGGATGGAAAAGTAAGGATGTGCATCGATTATAGGGACTTGAACAGAGCCTGTACAAAAGATGACTTTCCTTTACCTCACGTAGACTTACTGGTGGACCGCATGGCCGGATCTGAGGTAGTCTCCTTGACTGATCTATATGCAGGTTATAACCAGATACAAGTTTATCCACCTGATAAAGAAAAAATGGCTTTTATGATAGAATGGGGTACCTACTGCTATAAGGTCATGCCTTTTGGATTGAAAAATGCTGGGACAACATATCAAAGAATGGCCACAACCATCTTCCATGACATGATTCACAAAGATGTGGAAGTATATGTTGAGGACATGGTGATAAAATCCAAAACAGCGGAAGGGCACATAGATGCATTAAGGAGTTTCTTTCTTAGGTTGAGACAGTACAACTTGAAATTGAACCCAGCCAAATGTGGTTTTGGTACGTCCTTAGGTATGGTGAGCAAGAAGGGAATAGAAGTAGACCCAGCCAAATCAAGAGCCATTTTAGAGATGCCAGCTCCTAAGACTAAAAAAGAAATCAGGGGATTCTTAGGACGTTTGTAATGTATTTGTAGGTTCATCTCTCAGTTGGCTGATGTTTGTGGACCCATCTTTAAATTATTGAAAAAAGGGGGTTTCCAAAGAGTGAAATGATGAATGTCAGCAAGCCTTTCTAAGGATCAAGCAATACCTGCTAAATCCTCCTGTATTGCAATCTCCAAGACCTGGTAAACCTTTCCTGTTATACCTCGCAGTGACCAAAGAGGCCATGGGGGGCAATGCTAGCTCAAAATGCTGTAGATTAGCATAAAGAACATGCCTTCTATTACTTAAGTAAGAGCATGATTGCTCATGAACCAAAGTACAATCAAATCGAGCAGTTGTGCCTTGCCTTGGTTTAGGTATGCCATAAGCTGCGACATTATTTATGTTCATACACCACACATTTTCTTGCTGATAAGAGCCCTTTAAAATTCCTTATGGAGAGGCCAGTTCTTGATAGCAAAATGGTTCGATGGTTGGCAATTCTAGTAGCTTTTGATCTTAAGTATGTTCCCAGAAAAGCTATCAAAGGAAGTGTGATAGCCGACCGACTAGCGGCTGCCCCAATAAATGATGAACCATTTGAGCCTAAATTCCTCGACGAAGACATCATGGAATTAAAACCCGGAGTTTGGAAATTGTACTTTGATGGAGCAGCTAACATTAAGGGTTATGGCGCAGGAATAGTACTTGCCACACCAAATGGGTATCATTTACCTATGACCATTAAATTGTCCTTTGATGTAGTAAACAATGAGGTAGAATATAAAGCCTGCATATGTGGTCTAGAGGTTGCCACAAACATAAGGATTGATTGTCTAGAGATCTATGGGGACTCTAATTTGATTGCGTCGCAAGCTTTGGGTAAGGGGAAGATAAAAGAAGAGCGTTTAGTTCCTTACTATCAAGGCGTGACTGATCTAGCAGAAAACTTTCATGAATTATCTTTCCACTATCTACCTCGAGCCAAGAATCAGTTTGCCGATACTTTGGCAATGCTGGCCTCCATGATAGACATGATAGGTAATGAGATTGTATGTCCCGTGGTCATTCATGTGCTAAGGCAACCGAGTTATGTTACAACATGCATGCAGATTCAAGTAGCCGATGGAAAGCCATGGTATTAGGACATATTCAATTTCTTAAAAAATGACCAGTATCCAGAAGGGGCATCCAAATAAGACCAGAGGACCCTGAGACAATTGGCTAGCAATTTCATATCGAATGGTGACGTGTTGTATAGAAGAGCTTGGGATAACATCCACCTTAAGTGTGTAACGGAGGAGGAAGCTCAGAAGATCATGGAATGGGTACATAGTGGTGAAGAAGGTCCGCACATGAATGGTTTTGCGTTGGCCAAGAAAATCACAAACTTGGGATACTTTTGGCTTTCAATGAATGACAACTGTGCTAAGTATGTTCAGAAATGCCATAAATGCCAGATATTTATGAAGCTTCAAAAGAGACCTCCCGTTCCGTTGCACCCGATTACAACACCTTGGCCTTTTGCTACATGGGGCATTGATGTCATAGGGCGCATCTGTCCTAAATTCTCAAATGGTCATGAGTACATTTTAGTGGCAATAGATTACTTCACAAAGTGGGTAGAAGCAGCCTCTTATCACCTGTTGAATTCTTAAAAGGTAGCACACTTTATCCGAACTAACATCATTTATCGGTTTGGATTGCCTTTTGAGATCATCATCGATAATGTGAAAAGGAATGGAAGTACAAGATCTTTTTACCTGTAAAATGACAGGGCTAACAGACCAAGGCCCTTCGGCTATAAAATTTCCATCTAGGCTCTGTAGAGTTTCCGCTAAGATCAGGCCAGCAATGGTGCAACCACGCTCCATCTGAGCAATTAACTCCACTACCCGAATGTCTCCCCAACCAAGTGAGTTAAAGAAGAGGCATCCAGCGGTAAAACATAGAACCAAAGCAGTCATTCTATGTTTTTCTCTCATTTTGTCCTCCGAACTTTCTAGATATTGGAACTCAGCTATAACTGCAGCTAGGTTGATACGGTCTTTCATGACCATAGAGCTGGATAGCTCATATCTCAACCCTAAAAGTCTTTTGAAAGAATGAAAGTATCCAACCCTATATTCAGGGATTGCTAAAACAGCATTTGGGTCACTTCCAAGGATGGCACTGAATTCTTCAAAAGTAGGGTACATTTCATCCATACTGGTGCCAAATCGGAACACATGGTCAACAGGGTCCCAAAACCTTAAACAAGCTTTCACAAAGTCCCAATCAACTTTCACACCCCTCAGAGTCAAAATAGAGTTGATTTCGTATTTGCCCAGGTAGATCTTTTCGACCTTGTCCAGGTTCTTGGTCCACAAAAACATGTGGTGGCTATAGTAGGGCTCTATTGACCTTTTTGACTAAAATGAGAGAGAAAAGTCGGAAAGAAAATGCTAAGAAAGCACTAAGGGTTGTTGAGAAGAGTCAGAGTCACTTTTTCAGAAGAAAGGGAGGCCTTTTTATAGAAGAATGAGCGAAAACAAGCTGGGGGCACAACACCACCACATAAGGCTGGCGCAGCCGCCTTAGGCCTAGGGCGGCATCCCCACCTCATGGTGGCGGCAACCGCCAAGCCCCCTAGAGGACCAGGGCAGCAACTGCCCTAAGCCCAAGGCGGCATCGCTATAAGTCTAAGGCTGCAATGCCCCTTCAGGCAGACGAAAATAGCTATGCCAAGCGGATTTTTTCTGGATTTTTGAAAATTTTATGGGCTCGAGTCATTCTAAAGCATTTCCAAAACATTCTAGACATTTTTTAGGCATTTTAATGCATTTAATTTCATTTTTTGAACTGAAAATTGCATAACATGGTATTTTAGTCTGCATCCATAACATGGGGCGGTTTAATAAAATTTTAAAACGTCATTCATACACTACAAACACACCATCATTCATACACAATATTATTCACACATCATTCATAGCACCATCATAACATCCATACATCATGGTTAAGAAAAAAGAGCAGGAAAAGCTAGAAAAGAAGCTCAGTCTCTTCGACGACGCCGGCGAGGGTCCTCCGGTGGACGAGGCGGATCAGTCCTGAAATCAAGTTGAGTCAGCATACCCGTCAATGCTAGCTCCATTCTACGTCCACATGATAGTTACGGTGAGCCCACTCTATCATAAGCTGAAAAAAAAAAGTAAAATGTCAAATGCTTAGCCAAAGGATCATTTTTAAAGCAAAGCTATTAGATATCTCAAGCTAAAGGATCATTTCAGAAAGCAAAGCTATTAGATGTCTCAAGTCAAAGGATCATTTCTGAAAGCATAAAGAGCATCAACATACCTCAGGGTTATCAGGGAAGTCTAGTGTATGAGGATGGATTGCGTCCAGAAGATGAAATGTCTGCATCTCTCCGTGAGCATTGATATAGAAGATATCATCGGGAAGCAAGTAACTGAGGCCCAAGATGACCCGGTTAGGATCATTTTGTATGTCAGGAGTAATGCTGGGACCAGCTAAAGAAGGGTCTCTTGATGCGCCCACACTATGAACTCGGCTTGGTCTAGTAGATGAAGGACCAGCAATGTCAAATGCACGCTCCTCTCGCCTATATGGATCACCGATAGGACCCATCAAATGAGTGCGACAGAATAGTGCATAGTTATCCCTGGGTGTCACATACAAATGGATGGGGAGCCCTGTATAAGCTTCGTTGGGAGCACGAATGTCCATATTCCATCTCATGTCAACTGGTGGGTGTACCGGAACTACCCACCTACCGATAGTCTGGATTCAGACTCTTTTCCCCATATAATATAGCTTATGATATGGTGAACGCAACAACAATCGGGAACAAGCCAATGTAGCACTTGGGTCAAGTTCCACTGGCATCAGCGGCATCCGATCAATATAGGGTTTTGTCACAACCTGCATAAAGAGTTGATTGTAAGAAAAGCCATAAAGTATAGGTGATATAAAGTCAGTAAAATACCTGAAAAGCATCAAGGCTGCCGAAGAAAGCCCGAATAGTCTCGAACTCACGTACACCGGGGCTAGACCAATATTCCCTGTTCCACCGGACACCAGCTGGAAAAACATCTAGTCTAGGACTACTAAGAGTGGGGGCAAGTATCTGAAAGTACTCATAGGCCCATACCTGGTTCAAGCATGTGAAACAGAAAGCAGAATTCAGAATAGGTATAGAGAGTACCTCTCAGTTCAAACCAACAGGTATAGAGAGTACCTCCCAGTTCAAACTAACAGGTACAGAGAGTACCTCCTAATTTAAAGGCAAAAGATGCGGAAAGTATACTTCTCAGATGAAGTAAGTCCCTCCATAGGAATTAAAAGCTCCTTGGGATAGATCGCACATCTCCCGATACATGGTGCTCAGAATAGCGCCAGCCCAATCATATTCACCCAATGCAGTCATGTCTATCAAGCTTGGCAGAATATTTAGGTTGACAATATCGCGACAAGTATGACTAAAGGTGCATCCAGCTAGGATCAGTATCATTAGTCTAGCAATAACCTTAGCATCAAATATCACTCAAGTAAACGGCTCCATCTCTCTCAAACGAGCCTGAAGCCAAATGCAAGGGACTGATATGTGATCCCGAGGGGGGTCTTGACCTATAAATCGAGCCATATCCTCAGGAGAAAAGGTAATCCTCCAGTTAGAGTAGAGATTCAAATGATGGGTTCCAAAGTGTAAGCTGGTCAGCATCGATAGATCCAACGGGGTAACCGTCAGCTTCTAGCAAGAAAAATGAAAGGTGTTGGTGGTGTCCCACCATCGCTCAGCCAGTGCCTTGATCAAATCCACATTGCTCTCAGGATTGGTTTTGACCTTTAGGAAGGATCCAAAACTAGTAGGCTCTAATAGGGGCTTTACCATAGTTTCCTTAGATAAAGCGTCAACAAGATAAGCTAAATTTGACCTAGCCCCTCTATTTCTAAGCATGGCGTTCTAAAAAAAAAATTATTATTATTAAAATAAATAAATAAATGAATAAATGATAAGGTATATGTACCTCAATTTTGCCGTCCCGGGAAATATGTTGTTCGGGTTCCTGTAGCAAGTTCTCCGAGTCAGGATTATCTCATGGGGCCTCATAGCTATGGTGTCCCTGATTGCTATTTTTAGAAGTTGAAGCCATTAAGAGAAAGAGGAAAAAGCTTTAGAGAGAAAATCTAGAGAGAAAGAGAAATGAGAAATGAGGAGTGAAGAGAATGGGAGAACCTCACCCCTATTTATAAATTTTGAGAATTTCAGAAATGACCATCATGTCCCCAACTTGACCAAAAGCAAGGAAACTTGTGTTTCTGAAGCAATTCAAGTCGGAATCAGGTGCTGCCAGTTTTGTTGAATCTGTATGATTTTTCTATATCCATAGAGTTGTCATTTGCCCAAATCAGACATAGGAAGCTTTTATAATTCAGAAAATGACAGAAACAGAAAAATACCAGAAAAGTGAAAAGTTGTCTAGAGCTTGACAGATCACACTTGTATACCTCAAGACCTTGCAAGATGCAATCAGAATGCCTTATTTTGTTCCAAACAGACAGGAATAACCTAGTTCACCAACATCACACCTGTCATTTAAAATAGACAGCCATGATGGGGGCAGCTGTGAACACTCATTTTTTACATCTCTAGAACTCGTGCCAACCCGAACGGCACAGCCCCGAACCAAACTAATGCTCGAATGGACTCAGAATGGCCTGGATGAAGTTGGACCAGAGTTGCCATCCTCTAGGCATATCATTGCCACCAACCACCCCTTCTGAGCGGCATCTACCATGACCAGGGGTGACAGCATGGCTCCTTGCCACTGCTGCCGCCCTCTTTCATACCCTGTGCTGCCGAGGCACCCCAGCGGTGCCGCCACCCCCTTCCGGTGGCCACAGTGCCTCTTGCTAGCTGCAGCGACGTTCTGAACTCTTTTCTTTCGAATTCCACATTAAAAAATGATGGGATTCGACCCCCCAAGCTCCTATTATAAATAGAGAGCCTCCTCCCACCTTCCAAGACACATAGAAATACACAAGAAGTGAGAAAAGCAACAAAAGACAAGAGGAAGAAACAGGAAATCATTTACTTTATTTGATTTCATCTTTTTTCCCTTCTAAGTCATATTTTCTCTCTTTTTAGCTCTCTTTGAATTTAAAGAGTTGCTACTAGGGGCGTGTTGAGCCTCAAAGTTATATTTTTTCTTAGCAAGGTCCCTCTGCTGGTTTGTTTTCTTAAGAGCTAAGAAGACCTCTCGACCCATTTCCTCGGGCTTCATTTGATCCAAGGTGGAACTCCGGTCCAGAAGAGCACTCCGTCCGCCAACATCCCTAAAAGCTAGGGCAAAGGTATGGTCTCCTAACTCATCTTCTTTACTTTGGTAGAGCATCAAAATAAAGAATCAAAACATGATAAATTGGGCATAAAATCAACTCTCCTTCGCGAGAAGGAAGAACTGCATGGGTTTTGATTCCCATTCAACGGGATATGCAGGCAAGCTGTATAAAAGCTTCAAATCCGAAAAAGACAAAAACCATCTATTTTTCTTTGATTATTTGCTTTATTTTATTTGTTGAATGTATTGTTTGGGGAATGTGTGATCAACCTAGAACCCATAAGAGCTAGAGTTGATATCCCTTATTTTGGGATTTTGAGTGTAACAATTTACTTTTATCGCTTTCTTTTAATTGTTTTATTCGATTGATTACATTTCAATTATTCATCCATTTATTTACTTGCTCATGCATCTTACATGTCATTCTTTAATTGCTCATGAAAATCATTTTAATTCAAAGTTAAAATTAAAAGCCAAGTTCAACCAAAAACCTTGTCCCCGAATCCTCTTTGGTTTCAAAGACACTTTTTTCTTTGGGATAAAATCGGAGTCAAAATGAGTTTTTATCTTAAATTTTCCCAACAAAAATAACTTAAGGTGGCGACTTCAAAAATCAAAATCATTTTCAAATAAAAGGCGCTAGGATCATCTCCTCTGTGAGAAATTGCCCCAAATGAGCATTTCGATCCCATATTTTTTTAAGCGGACCCGGACACGATTCTCGGGTGAGGCCTCATAGTAGGGGCAGAGGCAGAGGACAGGCACCGAGAAGTAATCAGGGCCCAGCAGGCAGAGGATAGGGGCGAGTCTTTACAGTGAACACTCAGGAGGCACAGAGATCTGACAACGTGATCACAAGTACTATTTTAATACAGAATGAAATAGTAAATGCATTGTTTGACTCTAGTGTCACACACTCTATTGTTTGCACCATAGTTAAATAAAGAGAGACAATTATTGAATATGCCCTTAGAAGTAACGACACTTATGGGGAAGAGTATAGAAGTGAATTTTTATTATCCAAAGTGTGTTATTGAAATTGATAATAATATGTTACATGCTAAATTAATAGAGTTGTCTGTATTGTAACTTGATGTAATACTTGATATGGAATGGTTAACTGCACATCGAGCAGTTATTGATTGTTATGAGAAGAAAGTCAAATTTTGGTTGCCAGAATTTGAATTCCAGAGTGATAAGTATAAAACTAGAATCAGTTTCATTTCTGTTATTCAGGCTAGAAAGATGATAAAGAAGGGTTGTATGGCGTATCTAGTATATGTAGTGAATGTGTAAAAGACTTCAATAGGGATTGATCGGATACCTATGGTCCGAGAGTTCCCCGATGTCTTTTATGAGGAGTTGTTAGACACTTTTCAAAGATTGATTGGACAATTAAGAACTAAGAAAGAAGATGTACTCAAGACTGTTACTAGAACCCGATATGGACACTATAAGTTTTTGGCATTGCCATTCGGATTAATTAATGTTCTATCTACATTTATGGATTTAATGAACAGAGTGTTTAAGTCATGTTTTGATAAGTTTGTCATAGTATTTATAGATAACATTTTTATCTATTCTAAGAATGAAGAGGAGTATGTAGAGCATTAGAGGACTGTGTTACAGATATTACGAGAGCATCAATTGTTTGCTAAAATGTCTAAATCCTAGTTATGGGTAATTAAAATGTGTTCCCTTAGTTATATGGTATGTAAAGATGATATCAAGGTTAATTCGTAAAAGGATAAAAGCAATGGTTAATTTACCTCGGCCTATTAATGTTTTCAGATTCATAGTTTCCTTGGAATGACAAGTTAATACAAGAATTTTGTAAAAGGATTTTTCTAAGATTGCAATTCTGATTGATTAAGTTGATTAGGAAACAAGAGAAGTATCAATGGAAATATAAATGTGAGAGAATAGTTTTCAGACATTGAAGTCTAGTATCATTAGTGGTCTAGTGTTAACATTTTCATTAGAGGCTGATAAGTTTACAGTGTATGGTGATATTTCCTGAATTAGATTGAAATGTGTTCTAATGCAAAATAGAAAAGTGATTGCATATGTTTCTCAACAATTAAAGAAACATGAGATGAATTATCTGACACATGATTTGAAGATGACAACAATAGTTTTTGTATTAAAGATTTAGAGATATTGTTTGTATGATGTTAAGCATGAAATTTATACGGATTATAATAGTCTACAACATATTCTACAATAGAAGAATCTGAATCTTCGACAATGAAGATGAATTGAACTGTTAAAGGATCATGATTGTGAAATCCTTTACCATTTGGGTAAAGCTGATGCAGTAGCAGATGCTCTTAGTTGAAAGTTTATGGACAGTCTAGTTCACATCTCAATTTTCAAAAGATCTTTGATTTGTGAAATGAATGAGCTAATTGGTATGGGTATAGAGTTGGTTTTGGATCCTTGGATCGAAACCAGGCTCTAATAGCCCAATTCCGGGTTAAGCTAGTACTAATTAATGATATTAAAGTAACACAAGATTAGGATCCAAGTCTTATGAAAGAAAAATAAGATGTTCAAAAAGGTTAAAGCATTAGAATTCATAGATGAGGATGATAAATTGAAATGTGATAAACAGTTATGTGTGCTCTATGTTAATGAACTTCAGGGACAGATATTAAAAGAAGTCCATTATTCTTCATACATTGTACATCCTGGAATTACCAAGATGTATCATAATTTAAATAATATTTATTTGTGGCCTAATATGAAAAGAGATGTGGTTAAGTTTGTGTCTACATGCTTAACCTATTTAATAAGTTAAGTTTGAGCACCAGAAGTTGTCTGGTTTACTGCAGGTGATGCAGCTACCCGAGTAGTAATGGGAAATATTAAAGTCACAATGGATTTCATGGTTGGTTTATTAAGGATATCTCAGGGATATGATTATGCAGCTCAATATACGCAGCTACAATTTAATACAGCGATCCATCCATGGACTGATGTATAATTTAAGCGAATGACACAGACTCTAAAAGATATGTAAGCTTACGTGGTATGGATTTTAAAAGCAATTGAGACTAATATTTATTATTGGTTGAATTCTCTCGAAAGATACCAAAAGAGTTGTAAAGATCTAAAAAAAAAGGATGTCCATTTACTATTAGTGATCACGTTCTCTTAAAATATCACCTATGGAAAGTGTTATGAGATTTGGCAGGAAAAGAAAGTTGTCACTGAGATACATGAGACTATATGAAGTATTAGAAAGGATTGGCAATTTAGCATACAATTTGGCTTTTCCTTTCAGTATGAGCCATGTTTATTTAATATTCCATATCTTGATGTTTCTGAAGTATGTGCCAGAACCGTCATGTGTATTGAATGTACAAGATATTGATGTTAATGAAGAAATGTCATATGAGTAAGTACCAATAGAAATTGTAGATCGAAAAGATCAACAGTTACAGAAATAAAGAAATTTTAATGGAAAAAGTATTGTGAAGGAATCAGTCTATGGAAAATTGTACATGGAAGAGTGAACAAGACATGAAAGTCAAGTATCTGTTCTTGTTCCAGCATTGATGTATGTATTATTTTAAATTCGAGGACGAATTTATTTGAAGGAGGGTAGAATTTAATACCTTAGAAAAGCTTACCATGATTTTATGATTAAAGTTCTCAGTATGTGGTTTAAAATTATCGAAATGACTAAAGATAATTTTAGAAACTCAGTTAGAGAAAAAATGAGAAACTTTTTTTGAAAATTGTCGGTGTCGATATCGCTGCCGCAAAAATAGCAGCCCAATCGATGAATGAATTTCTGATTATGGCTAAGGGGTAAATGATTATGTATATGCATGTGTAAATACAGTAAAAAGAAAGAGGTAAAAATTTTTTAGGAACACTGAAATAGTAAGCAATGACAAAACCGTAAATAAATGGAATTTTAGGGGGTACAGTAGAATTTAGACTATCTGAGTTTCAGAACGGCTTTGAAACTATTTTTATTATAAAGTATTAATAAAAATAAGATGTTTGAATATTCACTTTGAAATCCAAATCTCGACGGAATCGTTAGAATAAATTACAGAAGGAAATGTGGCAAAAGCATAATTTAAAGAAAATTTAAGGACCAAAGAGAAATTTGCCAAATGTGACTTACTATATAAGCCACACTTAGAAAATTTTTGGCCATTTCTTCTTTTCTTTATTCGAAATTTTCTTCTTCTATTTCCATTGATTTTCTTCAATTTTATTAAGGAAAATCCATGGAAACTTGAAACAAACTACATATTCTTCATCCTCCATCCATTTGCAACTATGGAAATTAAAAAAATTCAAGAAACTATGAACTTTAAATTTTCAGCCAAAGCATCATATTGAGGTAAATTGATGTTTTGTTTGATTTTATGATTGATTTAGGGTTATTAGATGTTAGTTAGATTGGATAATGTGTTTAATTACATCAATTGATGCATATAGTATTTTTGTCCAATTTTCAAACCCTAAACCTAAGTTGTATGAGATGACTTGTTGAAATTAGATTAGTATATGTAAATTGAGTGTAGAATAAGTTAATTGGAAGTTAATTGATGAGTATTTTATGGTTGAATTGTTGTAGAAAATTCAATTGAAGAAAATTACACATTTTGCCTACTTTGAGCAAATTGAAGGAATTGGTGGGAAACCAATTTTGCTAGCTTATTTGGAGTGTTAGGTGAGTCTTTTATTCATCCTATAACATGCCTAAAGTGTTAAATTGAAGTTTGGAATTCACCTCCAAAAGGGCCAAAGTGGTCGAACCCTAATGTGGCAAAATTGCCTTTGATTTTGCTTTATTTTGGCTTGTTTTTCCTAAGCCAATTTGATCAATTTAATGTTGTTTATTGATATGTATATAATGAATATGGAATTGCTTATAATGTGTGTTGTTATTTATATTTGAGGCAATGCCAATGTTGCACCAAAACCTTGCTAAAATGTCATTTCATTGTTGCACACAATGTGTTTGATAAAATGCCTAGCTAAAAAATCCATAGGCCAACCATTTGAATGCCATCGTCGCCAACGATAATGGCATGCCAATTGTGTTAACTTTTTTTTCCATAAATAAACAACTTATGTTTGATCCCATTGTTGGTTGCTAGACCTTTGGACATTGTATAATCAATTATTATTGATATTCTATTGATTCTATTGCTCATTGAATTGACTGATGATTAGTTATTGATACTTGGTGATGCCATTATTGTGAAATGGTATCTATTGATGCATTTCTAGTTTCTATTGATTCCGATGTGATTTGACAGAGCTACCACCCTGATAGGGTAGTAAGTATATACTGTCGGCATTGTGCACAATGTATTGTTATTATGCCCTAACTGGGAAGGGTTATCAGTCTCAGTTATAAGACCTGATCTGTCTTATGTTTATTGATATGAGTTTGATTATGTGTTTCATACATATTTTATGCATTTTATGGCTCTATATCTATCTTATCCATGTGATAAACTCTCTATTGATGTGATTGTTGACTTACAATCATATTCTATACTTGATTCTGTATCCAGAGATTTTGAGCAGATTGATTCATCTATTTCATATGCCTATTGTTTATTGATATTCCATTGTCTATTTATTGGTCGATGCATATTAGATTCTCTGAGTATCATATATAATCACACTCTCACTGTTTCCCATCTCCAGGTACAAAGTAGGAGGTAGATTATTGGCTTTTGTTCCTCCAAAGAATTTTACAGTCTGATATAGATAGTGTAATTATTTAATATTGTATTATTTTATATATGTATTAAATGCTCCATGTATATTATATTATGGTATAGACAAATTATATATATATAAGTGTATGAGATATTTTGGAGTATAATATATACGTGTATATGATTATGGTAATTACATAAGGTAATAGAATGAATGACAAAGTAACATAATGAATAGTGTTTATGTGAGTATACGGCTATAGATTGATATGTATAGTATTGTGAACACTCATTTTTTACACCCCTCGGACTCGTGCCAACCCGAACGACACTATCTAGAACCAAACCCATGCTCAGACGGACTCAGAACGGCCTCAGAATGAAGTCGGGGCATAGGTGCCGCCCTTCAGGCATCGCATTGTCGCCAGACAGGGGGTGGCAGCGCCGCCACCCCCTTCCGGTGGCAACAATTTCTCTTGCCTGCAGCAGCTCCATTTTGATCTCATTTTCTTCCAAATCTCACATTGGAAAATGATGGGATTCAACCCCCCAAGCTCCTATTATAAATAGGAAGCCTCCTCCCACCTTCCAAGACACAAAAAGACACAAGAACGACAAAGGACAAGAAGAAGAAGACAAGAAATCATTTAGCTTAAATTTTCACTATTTGATTTCGTCTTTTTCCCCTCCAAGTCATATTTTCTTCTTTTTAGCTCTCTTTGAATTTAAAGAGTTGCTACTAGCGGTGTGTTGAGCCTCAAAGTTATATTTTTTCAAAGTAAGGTCCCTCTGTCGGCTTGTTTTCTTAAAAGCTAATAAGACATTTCGATCCATTTCCTCGGGCTTCATCCAATCCAAGGTGGAACTCCGGTTCGGAAGAGCACTCCATCTGCCAACATCCCTAAAAGCTAGGGCAAAGGTATGGTCTCCTAACTCATCTTCTTTACTTTGGTAGAGCATCAAAATAAAGAATCAAAATATGATAAATTGAGTATAAAATCAACCCTCCTTCGCAAGAAGGAAGAATTGCATGGGTTTTGATTCCCGT
>CANXYC011748291.1:0-12922 GCA_948193065.1 Aleurites moluccanus
TGATTGATTGATATTGAGCTTATTGATATGGAGGATGCCATTGTTGCATAATGGTATCCATTGATATGTTGTTTCCTTATATTGATCCTAATGTGGCTTGACAGAGCTACCGATCTGACAGGGTAGTGGGAAAATACTGTCGACGATGTGCACATTGTATTATTGGTGCCCTAGCTAGGAGGGGTTATGGTCCTAGCCATAAGACCTTATCAATCTTATGCTCATTGATACTGATATGCTACTGGAGACTGTATATTCCCATATAGTCCATACTGATTCTACTGGAGATTGTATGATTTCATACAGTCCATCCTTTTATTTGTCTTTCCATATGACACCGAGCTTATATTATGTTCTTTGACTATTCTGTAACCTGGTATTAATTATGTATACTGTTATCTGACCTATTGGTACCATTGCTCTATTATTACCGACTGTTTATTTGTTGATGCATATAGATTCACTGAGTATTTTATATACTCACCTTTTCTTTGTTTACCTATTTCAGGAGAGGAGTAGATTGCAGAATCCTGTTGTCTATCATCCGAGGATTTTTGTTAGCAGTTCTGATGTATATATTCTGATTCTGTATTATTATTTTGATGTTCATAATCTAGCTGCTCCATGGGATATGTATGGGTTAGCTAGGAAATGAACATGTATATATGTTGTGATGATATTATAAGTTATATGATGATTATATGATATGATGTATTGATTATTGCAGTCAATTGCAATAAATTATAGAATGAATTATAAAATAACAGAATGGATGGTAACTAACTAAAATGAATGATATATTGTGGTTTATAGATTATACATTTGATACTGGGTTTTATGGGTGCCGGTCGCCATTGGCATCTCCCGTACCCTAGGATCGTCGCGATCTGGAATCGGGTCGTGACATTATTGTTTTAAAAGTAATAAATTTTTGTTAAATATTAATATTTATTATTTTAAAAGTAATTTTTTCCTATTTTTTGCAATTTTAGAATCTTTATTTTTTTCATCATGTTAATTAAGTTAAATTTACAGTAAAAGATAATTTTTAAATAAATAAATAAATTATTAAAATTAACAAAATATTATTTTTACGTTCAATGTATTAATTAATGATAAAAGGATTAGCAAATACAAGCAATGGAAAAGGACTGGTTATAATAATTTTTTTGCTTTTATGGAAAAAAAAAGGATAAATTACTATTTTGTCTCTATGATTTAGTGTAATTAACACTTTCATCCTTCTATTTTTAGAAACTAATTAGTTAGTCCCTAATGTTTGATTATGTCACTAATATGAATCCTTTCATCATTTTTATCATTAGATATATATGAATTGATCTAAATACCCCTCATTTTCCCTTAAATTTTTTCCTTATATCACTCTTTTTTTTATTCAATCATTTTCCCCTTGCAGTTGCTCTGTTTCCATTAACAAACCACTCTTTGATAATCTTAACACCAAAATGTTACATCCCCCATTTCAGGAGATCTGACGTTCCTAGAGTATGGGGAAGGCATAAGGTCACCTAAACCCGTAGAACCCCATTCTGTATTTTTATAAAAAATTTGTCATAACTACTTTACTTTTACAATCTAGTACCTAAAGACCCAAAGTCCCTCTCTTCATAACCAACATTAACACAACCTATACAAATCAACACTTTTATTCCCATACTCATCCCATACTACAATGTACATGCCATATTTATTATTATTTTCTCCAATCAAATACTTTATACTGCATATATAGTGTAATAATTACATCTCATTAATATAGCTTCATTTTACATTATCATTACTAAATTCATTATTATATATCATGGAGCTACTATAGAAAGATCCATAAATACAAATAAGGAGTCATTACATAGATAAGGAAAATTCCACTTCTGAAGGAAGAGAGAGGAAATGGAATCGTCGCTCTCTATCAAACCCTGAAAAGGAAGAACCACAATGGGACGAGATGAATCTCAGTGAATAACAGATATACTCCCTCATTTGTAAGGCTAGGTACTCACAAGAAAGGTCATTCAATAACAAATTACAATATTCCAAGATAGTAATATCAATGCCAAGAAACAAGGTTTCCAATGGAATCAAGTTTCAAGTACAATATAGTTCAATAGGAATAATCATATAATCAATAACATTGGTCACTGTGAACCAAATGTTTTATATCCATGACAGTTAGCAAAATCCAATGAACAATGAACAGAGGCTACAATTAAGTAGCATGTCAATAGTCATACAGTTGATTAGACTGTATGTCTAAGACCTTAATCCCCTCCTAGATAGGGTCCCCAATATAATATACTGTGCACAATGCCTGATGAACAAACATCTACCCCATCGTGAGAGTAGTACTGTTAATGGTCCCATATATAGGGTAAGTAAAAATGTTGTCCAAAATGTTGTCCAATAATGAACATCAATCAATATATTTATATATATCAAGGTTTCAATTAACAATGGCTACATAATTAATAAACTTTAATAATAATGTGTAATACCCTAGAAAGTCATAACATGTATACATGAATTAATTCTTAGTATATAGTCCATTAGTTTTGAAATGATGGGAAATAATTTTAGAGACACAATTAGAAAGCAAACTTGGCACTTTTTCGAAAACTGGCGATGTCGGGAACACTACAAAAAAATGAGCAGTCTGGTCAACGGAAGAATTTTTGAAGTTGATATGGGGGTAAAAGATGACCATAATTTATATATAATTTTGGTAAAAAGAAATAAGTGAAAAATCATTTAGGAATACTGAAAAAGTAAGTAATGGCATTTTCGTAAATAAATGGAATTTCAAGGTGAATAGTGGAAAGTGGTCTGTCGGGGTTACAAAATGACTCCAGAACCATTTTTTTTAAATAAGTATAAATTAAAATAAGTCTATTCACTCCCTACTCTGATATCTAAATCCTGACAAAATTGTCATAATAAATTACAGAAGATTTAAGCACCAAAGTGTAAAGAATGAAACTTAAGGGATTTAGTTGTAATTGTACAATTAGCTTTCCTTTATCATTTTGCCTTAGCATTTTCGGATGGCATTTTCCTTTCTTTTTCTTTTTCTTGGCCGAACCTCATTTTGCTCTTTTCCATTTCAAATCTTCATCATTTCTTATAGTTTTTTAAGAAAATTTGATAGAAAACTAGTTAATCAATCAAGCTTTCTTCATTTCTATCATTAGATTGCTTGGAGGAGTGAAGAATTTGGAGGAATATCATCACAAAGATTTCGGCCATTTGGGTGTTCTTGAGGTAAGAATTTATTTCTTGAGTTTGATTGATGATTTAGAGTTTATTTAGGTTCAATTGAACGGGTTTATGGTTATTTTGCTCCAATTTATCCAATTGAATGGAAATCCCCAAATTGTGTTGGCTAATTGAAGTTGTAAGATTTGATATATTGAATTAGTGTTAGGAATTGTTAATTGATGTTAGAATTGGTTAATTGGATATGAATGTATAACTAATTGATGGATAAATTGATGTAGAATTGGAGTTTGCTCAAAAGTGATATTCAAAGTGAGCAATTTTGGCATTTTCGGTTGAATTGGTGGATTTGGAGTGTGCATTGACTAATTGGAGGCTTAGGTGAGTTTACATTGCATCATTTAACATGTTTGTATCATTAAATTATTGATTGGAACCCTTTGGTGAAATGCCCCTCTTGGTCGAACCCTAGTTCCCTTATAATGCCTTTGGAATTTCTTGATTTTCTTTGGTTTTTCCTTGCCAATTTGATCCTATTTTAATGTTGTTTGATTGTGTTTCTTGATACCTTTACTTTGGTTGCCAATGTGACTTGGTGTTTGTTGAATTGGGCAAGTCAAGTTTGCCACCAAACCTAACCTATTGGCTTTCCATTGTATGCTCACCAAGTGTTCAATGAAATACCAAATTCATTTGCCATTAGCCTATTGGTTTGCATGCCATAGGCCTACCAATTGAATGTCATTGTCGCTAGCGACGTTGGCATGCCAATTGACCTATCAATTTCGGCCACCGAACCAACTTTTGTTCCATACCATTATTGTTTACCATAACATATATCCTTGCTCATATGTTATATTTTACTATGCCATTGATTCAAATATTACTTGATTTGATTGATATTGATCATATTGACAGTGATGGTACCATTGTTACATAATGGTATCTATTGAAATGTTATCTCTTTTATTGACCCAAATGTGGTTTGACAGAGCTACCTCACCGACAGGGTAGTGGGTACATACTATCGGCAATGTACACATTGATATTGATACCCTAGCTGGAAAGGGTTAGTGGTTCCATCCATAGAACCTGATTAGTCTTATGCCTATCTGATATGTGATCGAATGTGTGATTACACATAGTCTACGTGTTCATGGCCCTCTATCTGTCTTACCATATTGATTTCCCTGATTGGATATGACCATTGCTATTCCTATTGTTTATCTATACTGATTCTGTAATTTATATGATTTACACTGTACCATTATTCCTTATCATGTGCAACTCATTATTTGAGCTTATATTTCATTGAAGATGCATGTAAATTCACTGAGTATCATCTATACTCATTCTTTCATTGTTTACCCATTTCAGGAGAGGAGTAGGTTGCAGAATCCAACTTCCTATCTTTCGTAGATTTCTGCTACAGACTATTGTGTATATTTCTGGATATTATGTATTTATTTTGATGTTCATTATGTAGCTGCTCCATAGGTTCGTATTGGGTTAGCTAGGAGATGAACATTGTATATGATATATTGATGATGTTATTTTGAGTTATGTGATGATTTGATGGTATGATGGTATAAAATGTGAATGTGACAGCCAATTACAGAATTATTACAGAATGCATGACAGGTTAACATATTGACTAGTAATTAATTAATATGAATAATATATTAAGGTTTATAGATGATGCATGTGATACTGGGTTCTACGGGTGCCGGTCGCCATTGGCATCTCCCATGTCCTAAGACCATCGCGGTCCTGGAAACCGGGTCGTGATAGAGGTGGTATCAGAGCTCTAGGTTTACAGACTATGAATCTAGGTTATAGATGAATAGTGACTGTATTACAGAGGAATAGTGACTAGTTACAGAATGGGGTAGAATTATGTATACCATGGAGCATAGGATTTCCTTTGTCCTCCTTTGCTGTTATCGTCTGTTATATGTCATTATTTTGCGTTTTTACTGTATTCTGAGACTGTTATCATTTTTCTCGATAAATTGCAGATATGTCTGACAGCAGAGACAGAGATAGTAGAGAGGCTGAGGTTGCCTCCAATGAGTCCCTAGTGAGGGAGATTAGTGTATCAGAGGGTCCATCTCAATCCCGACGAACTTCAGAGGACTCAGAGAGGGGAGATGACCTATGGAGGGTAGAGATGATGAGAGGTCTGATGGAGCTGAGAAGGGAGATGGCTGAGATTAGGAGGGAGTGACAACAGGCACAGCCACCACCTACTCTTACAGTAGTACCTCCACCAGCAGTGCCTGAGGCAGTGGCACCAGCTCATATGCAGCCAGTGGGGGCTCAGAGGGAGCCAGCTGTACAGGGAGGCAGGAGAGATATTTATGAGGGTGGAGTATCCATGTTTAGCTTTCTGAAGCTAAACTTACCAGAGTTCAGAGGGGACAGAGGTACAAATCCTATTGATTTTCTGGAGGAGGTGGAGAAGGTAGTGAGGAGACTACCTTATTCAGAGTTGAGATCAGTAGAGTTGGTTGGTTTGCTGCTTAAAGGTAATGCCTGTACATGGATCTCGAGGCATATGGAGACCAGGCTATATGGAGAGCACCTTCCTACTTGGGCAGAGTTCCGACAGGACTTGATTGATGAGTTCATCACAGAGGGTGTTAGGACCCATAATCTAGTGAGATTTGAACAGTTTGAGCAGAGAGACCAATCTGTAGAGGAGTATGCTGAGGAGTTTGTACGGTTGAGTAAATATGCTGCTCATATAGTACCGACAGAAGCAGATTTGATTAGTAGATTCCGGAGGGGTTTACATGCATCACTTCATAATACCTTACTTGTTACAGAGTTCACATCATTGACCACAGTAATAGACAAAGCAACTCAGATGGAGGAGAAATATAAGTCTAAGTGGGCCAAGAGGGATCAGAAAAGGAAGGGTGGCCCAGGATCACAGAGCATGAGGGGGGAGAGCAGCTCCCATTCTAGACCAGTTGAGCCAGTACCCCAATTTGAGCAGAGATCAACAGGTGGTAGTCAGAGTTGGAGATTATAAAGTAGGGGACCACCGGTGGTATGATCTACACCTGCTTACTCATAGGGCTCATCTAGACAAGCAGTACAGGTACCTAGTATACTAGTTTATGGGTTTTATGGACGGAGGCACGGAGGGAAGTGCCAGTTACAGACATGAGCATGTTTGAAGTGTGGCCAGCAGGGTCACTTCATTAACAAGTGTCCTCTTTAGGGTGATCATCATCAGCAGCCATCGATTACAGTTTCTTAGCTAGTGGTTCAGACGAGTCAGAATATAGGCAGAATATGCCACTACCTCAGGCATTGCATTTTTACTGTATTCTGAGACTGTTATCATTTTTCCCGATAAATTGCAGATATGTCTGACAGCAGAGACAAAGATAGCAGAGAGGCTGAGGTTGCCTCCAATGAGTCCCTAGTGAGGGAGATTAGTGTATCAGAGGATTCGTCTTGATCCCGACGGACTTCAGAGGACTCAGAGAGGGGAGATGACCTATGGAGTGTAGAGATGATGAGAGGTCTGATGGAGCTGAGAAGGGAGATGGCTGAGATTAAGAGGGAGTGACAGCAGGCACAACCACCACCTACTCTTGCAGTAGTACCTCCACCAGCAGTGCCTGAGGCAGTGGCACCAACTCCTGTGCAGCCAGTGGGGGCTCAGAGGGAGCCAGTTGTACAGGGAGGCAGGAGAGAGATTGAGGAGGGTGGAGTATCCATGTTTAGCTTTCTGAAGCTAAACTTACCAGAGTTCAGAAGGAACAGAGGTACAAATCCTATTGATTTTCTGGAGGAGGTGGAGAAGGTAGTGAGAAGACTACCTTGTTCAAAGTTGAGATCAGTAGAGTTGGTTGGTTTGCTGCTTAAAGGTAAGGCCTGTACATGGATCTCGAGGCATATGAAGACCAGGCTATATGGAGAGCACCTTCCTACTTAGGCAGAGTTCCGACAGGACTTGATTGATGAGTTCATCACAGAGGGTGTTAGGACCCGTAATCTGGTAAGATTTGAGCAGCTTGAGCAGAGAGACCGATCTGTAGAGGAGTATACTGAGGAGTTTGTACGGTTGAGTAGATATGTTGCTCATATAGTACCGATAGAAGCAGATTTGATTAGTAGATTCCGAAGAGGTTTACATACAGCACTTCATAATACCTTACTTGTTACAGAGTTCACATCATTGACCATAGTAATAGACAAAGCAACTCAGATGGAGGAGAAATATAAGGCTAAGTGGGCCAAGAGGGATCAGAAAAGGAAGGGTGGCCCAGGATCACAGAGCAGGAGGGGGGAGAGCAGCTCCCATTCTAGACCAGTTGAGCCAGTACCCCAATTTGAGCAGAGATCAATAGGTGGTAGTCAGAGTTGGAGATTACAGAGTAGGAGACCACCAGTGGTACTATCTATACCTACTTACTCACAGGGCTCATCTAGACAAGCAGTACAGGTACCTAGTATACCAGTTTATGGGTTTTGTGGACGGAGGCACGGAGGGAAGTGCCAGTTACAGACATGAGCATGTTTGAAGTGTGGCCAGCAGGGTCACTTCATTAATAGGTATCCTCTTTGGGGTGATCAGCAGTAGCAGCCATCGCTTATAGTTTCTTAGCCAGTGGTTCAGACGAGTCAGAATATGGGCAGAGAGGCTACGGCTAAAGGTAGAGGCAGGGGAGGATAGGCTCCCAGTGGCAGTCAGGCTCCAGCTGGTAGGGGCCAGGGAAGAGTATTTGCAGTGAACACCTAAGAGGCCTAAAGATCATACAATGTTGTCACAGGTGCTATTCTGCTTCAGAATGAGATAGCTGATGCCTTATTCAATTCGGGTGCAACTCATTATTTTGTGTTACCATATTTTGCTCCCAATTTGAATAAAGAGAGGAGGTTATTAGATGTGCCATTGACTATTGCTACTCCTATGGGAGATTCTGTGGATGTTGATCATTTTTATCCTGATTGTATTGTTGAGATTGATGATCATATTCTGCGTACTGATTTGATTGAGTTGTCTGTGCTTGAGTTAGATGTGATTTGGGGTATGGATTGGTTGACGACACATCGGGCAGTGATAGATTGTTACCGAAAGAGGGTTAGATTCCAGCCTGAGAGGCAACCAGAGTTTGAGTTTCAGGGTGAGATTTGGGAGTTTCGGGTTAACCTGATATCTGCTATCCAGGCTCGGAGGATGATTGGAAAAGGCTGTTCAGCTTATTTGGCTCATGTAGTGGATGTACATAGATCTTCTGTTCAGTTAGATCAGATACTGGTAGTTCAGGAGTTTCTTGACGTATTTCCTGAGGAGTTTCCAGGATTTCCCCCCTGACAGGGAGATTGAATTTAAGATAGAGGTGCATGCAGGCATAGACCCGATATCCATTCCACCACACATAATGGCTCCAGCTGAACTAAAAGAGTTGAAGACACAGTTACAGGAGCTATTGGATAGAGGGTTTATCAGACCGAGCAGTTCTCCATGGGGTGCACTAGTTCTATTTGTGAGGAAGAAAAATGGCTCATTAAGGATGTGTATTGACTTCAGGCAGCTGAACAAAGTCACAATGAAGAACAAGTATCCATTGTCATGGATATATGACTTATTTGATCAGCTGCAGGGTGCCAACCATTTTTCTAAGATTTATCTAAGGTCTGGGTATCATCAGTTGAAGATTAAGCAGAATGATATACCCAAGACTGCTTTTAGGACCCAATATGGGCATTATGAGTTTCTGGTGTTGCCATTCGAGTTAACCAACGCTCCAGCGTCTTTCATGGATCTGAAGAACAGGGTGTTCAGGTCAGATTTGGATAAGTTTGTCATCATCTTCATTGATGACATACTTATTTATTCCAGGAGTGAGGAGGAGCACAAGGAGCATCTGAGGATAGTGCTACAGACACTTCTATTAATTAATTAAAACTCTAATTAATCAATTTCCCTAAAATTCCCAAATCTCAGGGTTAATTTTCACTTTCATCATACTGGTAGCATTGGTTCTCTTAGTCATATCTCCCTTTATACTTATCCAATTATTTCAATTATTTTTCTTAATTAAACTAGACATCTCAGTATCTAGTATATCCAAAAATCATATTTTTATAAGCTCTATACAATTTATAGTGGAATTTCTAAATTGGTCCTGCATTCTGCAGTCTACCCTGCAATTCCTATATGACCAACCACCGTTTTACTTGTAACTCATTATATAGATATTCAAATGCAGTTTTGTTTTCAGAAAATTTGATCTAAGATGTAGAGGAAGATTTTTCATGTTTTGAGTTTCTCCTAAATCAGAATTCAATGTCCCCACAATTGCAAAACTCAGTAGGGTCTCTCAGCACAAACCCTAACCTGAGTTTGCCTTACTCAGTGATCTATATCTCTCAACACAGCAAAAATTTGACAAAACTTCCTTAAAGATAAATAATTTAGACATGTAAATATACAACTTTTATTTTTTAAGAATCTTCAAATTCTAATTCTAAGAGCACGAAAACTCAGCCCCGAAAATTTGTCAAGTCATAGGAAATTCAAAATTTTCAAGGATTTACTTCTAATATTACTTTTTTTCACTAATTAAACCTCTAAATTAACATTAAAACTTATTGAATCTTAATATGAAAAAGTTAAGGTTTTTACTTTTTGAAATCTTTTGAAGAATTTCTTTTAACTATTTAGAAATTTGATAAAGAAAATAAGCTTTGGAGATGGAGGTATGAAAATTGATGAAGATGGAGAGGTGATTTGAGTAAGTGAGGTGAAGCAAAATTTTGGAGAATTTTATGGTAAAATTTTTATTCAAGGGAAGAAGAAGAAGAATATGGTGATAATTTTCTCAAATTGTTTATTTATAATAATTAATAACCAATTAGAATTTAAGAAAAGAAAATTTGAAGAAAAATGAAAATGAAATGAATTTAGCCTAAGTTTGTGTCTAAATTATTTTAGACAAAATTAAGCAAATTAGTTTTGGAGGAGATCCTTCCACTTGGACAGCAACTATGCACCCAATATTTATTATTTTTATATATTTTTTTTAATTATTAATTATTGGTCAAATTAATTTTGACCAATTTTCTCAAAATTTACAAAATTGTCATTTTCCTCTTCTTATTCTTGTATCTCTTTTACTTCTCTATTTGAGCATTTAAATTTGATCAATTTCACTCAATTCTATTTTTAACTCATCTATTATTCATCAAATATTATGTCTAACTTTAGAATTTATTAAAAATCTGTAATATCTGTTATTTTTGTTGTATTTTATTTATTGTATACTTGAGGAATTAATTAATTTAAGTTATGAATATTGTAAGTAGATGCAGTAAATTTTTGGTTTGCAGGAAATTGTGAGGTTGATTGTATATTCTTAGAGAAATAATTTGGTAAAGTGTAAAACATAAGAGTTGTAGATTTATGTTTCGTCTTTAATTCTGTAAAATGGCTTGGTAAAATTCTATGTGTGAGGAGTTATGCCTCCTAGAGCAGGACTTGTCTGGTTGAGCATTTCTATAGGAAATCTGTGTCTGTTTGAATTTTCTGGGAATGATTGAGGCAGTTTGAGCCAAATGTGTGAACATGAGAAATGTTCCTTTGTGTGTTGTGGTGTTGGTTGTAAATTTCAGGAATTTTGGATAATTATAACTCAGTAGAGAGTGGAATTTGTCAGGACTGTTCGGATGGATTTTAGGACAGTAACTCTGGGTGATTTTAGAAAGTCACCATGGTCTGTGTAGTTGCTTTTGTAATTTGAATTTTGGATATGTTAAGCCTCTACATGTTTATTTTAAGTGGAAAAAAGAATCAGGAAGTTTGGATATTTGTAGCTCATTTGCGAGCTGGCTAAGTGTGAATTGTCCAGGTAAGGTTTCAGCTCAACAGAGATTAGTGTTAGCGAGCCGGCAAATGCAAAGTGGCATTTGCTAGCCGGCAATGCGAAGTGGCGAAGTGGCGAGATGAGGTTTCCAAGGTGGCAATTGATGAAGAGACATATGTGAGGCAGCATATGCGAAGAAGGATTTGGCGAAGAAGAAAAGGCGAGGTGGCATTATGCGAAGAGGCATTATGCAAAGAGGGAATGTGCAAAGTGGCAGTTCACAAGCAGAGTTTGGCAAAGAAGGAGATAGGTGAAGTGAGTTGGCGAAGAGGCATTGCTGAGGCGGCATATGTGAGGAAGAGTTCGCGAGGAGAGTTTGGCGAGGCAGCATATGGGAGCTGGATTTGCAAAGTGGCATTACCGGACTAGTTTGGCAAGCTGGGAAGTGCGAGCTGAGAAGTGCGAGCTGGGAATTGCGAGCTGGCTTATGCAAGGTAGCTTTGCCGAGGCAGGTTGGCAAGGCGAGCTGGTGAGCAGGATTTTGGGCAGTGGCCTATTTAACCCAGCGGCCAGTAGCGATTTTCTCCACGATTTTATTTCTTCTTTCTTCGTTCTTCTTCAGTTTTTCTTAGATCAATTCCATTTCTTATCTAAGTCATTAATACTCAAAATTAATGCATTAGATCTCTAGATTAGAATATTATAAGGCAGAAATTGTCAGATTCAAGCAGAATATTTCAGGAAATTCATTGTTGGAGAAATAAGGTAAATTTCTTCAAATTTCATATTCTTGTTAGATTAATAAATTCTGAGGGTTAGGATAGTCAATTAAAGGCATATAGAATTTATTACAAGTATTTTAAGGTTATACATTGTAATTAATGATGGAGGAATCAGAATTAATGGACTGACATGAATAGTAACATGAACAATAAATTCGAATTTAATGCAGATTTTTCTTTAAGAGATCAATTAAATTGATGATGGGAATTAAGTATAGAAACTCTAAGATAGTTAAATATTCAGAAATCATGTTAAAATAATATTGATTTAGAAAAACCCTAATTTTGAATATTTGGGAAAATTTTCTTAAGAAGAGAAAATCAAAGAAATTGAGGAATTTGGAATTGAGCAAATTGCTGAATGGAATTCAAGGATAAATCTGTGTTGAGATAAGTATGGACATTGCATTTAACTTTGCTTCATTAAGATGATATGACCGAATATTCATAATGCTAAACCATATGATTCTTGCATATTTGATAATATATTATTGAACTATTAATTGAAAATTTATGATATCCTAAAAACAGAGATTTCTCACTTGTTCATGAAATTACCATATATATATATATATTGTAAGTGACTTGGTCAAATTTTCTTGGATCAAGTTCACATGATTTCCACTTGCTTATTACTTGTTAATAATTGATTGAAATTGTGATATATGTTAATGGTCTTGTGACCAATATATTTCTTGTGAGATTGAAACTATATGACCCTATGGATAGAATGCTCTTCCCAATGAGAGTAAATTCATTGGTCCATCGTGCACTTTGGGAACCTAGCTGGTAGGGTTACTGTACCAGTGTTCCACCTAGAGGGAACCACGAGCTCTAAGTGTATGTCTGGCCAAGCATACGTTTGCGATAAGGTAGCAAGGACTACTGATACGCTCTGTTGTGATAGGTAGCATGGCTACTGATGTACTCTGTAGTTCTACTATGATATTTGATAGTGCTATTTGATTATGAGCACTCTTGTTTCTTGTAAGCCTAGCCACTTTCTGATTTGTACCTATGTTCTTGAAATTGCTAATCCTTTCGGATTATATGTATAGATATATATATATATATATATATATA
>CANXYC011748731.1:0-11995 GCA_948193065.1 Aleurites moluccanus
TTAACAGGGGTGCAGCTGATATGGTAAGCTTACATGACTGTGACATATGGATAAATGATATTACAGGAAATTGCTATATGATTGAGATGTATGAACACATTATATGAGTTGATATAGATTATGCATTTTGAGTTGATATAAATATTAACTGATGTGAGTTGTGTTTGGAGGTTGAAAAGGGGTTTGATATTAATATTTGAAGTGTTTTATTATGTTTTCTATTTGGGCAATGTTATTATTACAGGGGAGACTCTGTCCAATTTTCTGTAAATTCATAGTGTTTTGAAAAAAAAAATGTGTCATAAAATGATTAAATGAAATGAAAGCATGTAACTTTGGGTTCTTCGTGGTACTGGTATGCAAATTATTCCCGTGCCCTAGGACCGTCACAACCCTATAGTGTGGGGTGTGACAACTGCACTGATGGTCTCCTACTCTGAACCCTCATTCTCTGACTACCAGATGAATGTCGCTGATCAAATCGAGGCACTGGCTCAATTTGTCTAGCTGAGAGCTGCTGTCCCCTCGCCTACTCTGAGATCTTGGTCCTCCTTTCCTCTTCTGATCTCTCTTATCCCTCTCTGCCTTATACTTTTCTTCCATCTGAGTAGCTTTGTTGATAACTGTCATCAAAGATGTGAATTCAGTAGCTAATAGAGCATTATGAAGCGAAGCATGTAATCCTCTCCTGAACCTGCTGATCATATCAGCCTCAGTAGGAACAATGTGAGTAGCATATCTAGTCAGTCTTACGAACTCCTCTGTATACTCTTCTACCGACATGTCCCCCTGCTCTAATTCCTCAAACTGAATTAGATTCTGGGTCTTCACTCCCTCTGTAATAAACTCATCAATCAACCCCTGACGAAACTCATCCCATGGGGGTGGATGCTCACCATATAGTCTAGGCTCTATCCTTCTCAAAAACCAAACCCATGCCTTCACTTTTAACAACAACCCAACCAACTCTATAGCTCTGAGATCAGAACATGGTAGTCTCTAAATTACCTTCTTAGCCTCCTCCAGAAAATCCACTGGATCACTGCCTTTGTCGCCTCTAAACTCAGACAGGTTTAGCTTCAAAAAGTTAAATATAGTCACTCCACCCTCATCTATCACTATGCGACCTCCCTGCACCACAGGTTCCTCAGGAGCTATAACTGGCTGTACAGGTGCTTGAGTAAATGGTACTGTAGTAGATGTAACAGAGGGTGGCACTGCTGCTAGTACTAGAGGTGGCGGTACATTCTGACGTTCCCGCCTTAACTCTGCTAGCACCCTACGAAATTCCATCATCCCTATCATCATCTCAACTCTCCAGGGACCCTTGCCCCTCTTTGTATCCCTAGTCCGTCGGGATCTAGATGAACCCTCTGAAACAGAATACTGTCTAACTGAAAACTCATTGGAGGCTACCTCTGCCTCCCTGGTACCTTTGTCTCTGTCGTCAGAAATATCTGTAAAACTATCTAAAAAATAGAAAATGTACTCAGTATATTTCAAATATGCATAATACTTATACATATACTTAACGAATTTAACAAAAGACGATATAGGAATTCCTATGCTCCATGGTTCCCTTAACTTTACCCATACTGTATTTAGTCATTATTCCTTTATAACCTATGATCTAATATCTAAAAACATAGAGCTTTGATACCACCTCTGTCACGACCCGTATCTGGATCACGACGGTCCTAGGGTATGGGAGATGCCGAGGTGACTAGCACCCGTAGAACCCATCAATCACGACAATGCAATCACAATATAGCAGCAAAAACATATCTTACCCATCATCAATCGCATAACAATATATAACCATTCACTCATATAAATAATATTCATTCTGTCACTTTGCTATTCATTATGTAAATACTATAATCATATCATTAATAATCTCTAATATTCCTATACATACATGTTCATACTCTAACTATACCATACAAAACCCATGGAGCAGCTAGGATATGAACATTCAAAAATGATACAGTGTTTAATATAATTACACTTCTATGAGACTGCAGAATACATAGAGAGCCAAAAGAGCTGGGATATCTGCCTCCTACTCTGCACCTAAGAGGGTAAACAGTGAGAGGGTGAGTATATATGATACTCAGTGAATCTAATATGCATCGACCAATAAAATAGATAATGGAACATCAATAAACAATAAGCAGATGACATAAATGAAACAAACTGCCAGAATGTCTGTAATACAGAATCAAGTACAGAATATGACTGCAAGTAAGCAATCACATTCAAGAAGCACATATCATATGGACAAGATGGAAATGACAGATATAGAGCCATGAAACGCATAGAAATGTGCCAAGCACAAATCACTATATATGTATATAAATATAACATAAGACGGATCAGATCTTATGATTAGGACATCCCTTCTTAGTACAGGGTATCAATCAATACAATGTGCATAAGGCTGACAGCATGAACTCAGTACCCTATCGGAATGGAAACTCTATCAAATCACCTCGGAGTCAATAGAAATGATAAACACATCAATATATACCATTTCAAAATAATGGCATCGACAATATCAATAACTCATCAGAAATCAATTGGATAAGTATAAAGTCAATAAGACATCAATAATAATCGATTAAATGATGATCAAAAGTCTAACGACCAAAAATGAGAATAAACATAATTTAGTCATTTGCGGCCAAAAAGTTAACGCAATTAGCATACCATTGTCGCTGGCAACGGTAGCATTCAAATGGTTGGCCTACGGATTTTTCGGCATAGTTTTCGTGCAATACTGACATTGCCCCAATTATCAACAAACATACACATGGAAAGCACTTTATATGCAATAACCATAACTCAATAATCTTCAACAATTGAATAAAATAGGCAAGGAAAAATAAGCCAAAAGCAAGAACAAAACTTAGGCATTTTAGACAATTAGGGTTCGACCAAAATGGCCATTTTGCATATGGATTCCAATTGTCATTATAACAATTTAGGAATGTAATTTGATGCATAAAAGACTCACCTATTACTCTAAATAACCAAGCAAAATTGATTTGCTACTCAAATCCTCAATTCCACGATATAGGCCAAAATCGGTGATTTTCTTCAATCTAATTTTCTACAACAATATGAACATCAATTAAACACCAATAAATATCCAATTAACTTATTCTATAGACAATTTACACATCCTAACTCATATGCACAAAATTCAAACTTACAACTTCACTTTAGGATTTGAAAATTGGGGAAAATTATTTAATACATCAATTGATTCAATTAAACCTTTTACCCAATCCTACCAACACTTAATTAACCTAATTAAACCATAAAAACCAACAAATAAACAGCTTACCAAAATTTTCTCATTTGGCCGAAATTCCAAAGGTGGAGTTCTTGAATTTTTCTTGAATTTTTACGGTTGATTTTGATGGATTAAGATTTGAATGGTTTTTGTTTTAAGATTTCAACACTTGTTCTTCACAAAATCAAAGAAAAATTGAATTGGAAAAGAAGAATGGAAATCATGGATGAAGCATGAAGAAATGGGCAAAAATTTTCTAAGTCTTGCTCATATAGTAAGACAAAAATGGAAAATTTCTCTTTTAGTCCTCCAACTTTCCATAATTTCCTTTTGGTCCTTTTTCGCTCGGTAATTTATTCTGACAATACCGTCGGGAATTGAAATTCAAAGTGAATGTTCAAACATCTTATTTTTATTAATATTAATTAATAAAAATAGTTTCAGAGCCGTTCTGAAACTCAGACTATCAAAATCCCACTATACCCCCAAAGTTCCCTTTATTTATTGCACCAATTGATGTATTAAACAATTTTCCCCAATTTTCAAACCCTAAAGTGAAGTTGTAAGATTTGATTTTGTGCATATGAGTTAGGATGTGTAAATTGGCTATAGAATAAGTTAATTGGATATTTATTGGTATTTAATTGATGTTCGTATTGTTGTAGAAAATCGATTGGAGAAAATCGCCGATTTTGGCCTATATCGAGGAATTGAAGATTTGGGTAGCAAATCAATTTTGCTTGGTGATTTGGAGTAATAGGTGAGTCTTTTATGCATCAAAGTACATGCCTAAATTGTTAGAATGACAATTGAATTCCATATGCAAAATGGCCATTTTAGCCAAATCCTATTTGTGCAAAATGCCTAATTTTTGTGCTTTGGTGTTGGACTTGTTTTCCATGCTAAATTGATATGTTTGTTAAAAATTATTGAGTTGTGGTTGTTGTCTATAAATTTCTTTCCATGTGTATGTTTGTTGATAATTGGGGCAATGTCCATATTGCACCAAAACCATGTTGAAAAATCCGTAGGCCTTTGAATGCCACCATCGCCAGCGACAATGGCATGCCAATTGCGTCAACTTTTTGGCCGCAAATGACCAAATTATGTTTGTTCTCATTTTTTGTAGTTAGACCTTTGGTCATCATTTAATCGATTATTATTGATGTCTTATTGACTTTATACTCATCCAACTGATTTTTGATGAGTTATTGATATTGTCGGTGCCATTGTTTTGAAATGGTATCTATTGATGTGTTTATCGCTTCTATTGACTCTGAGGTGATTTGACAGAGCTGCCGTTCTGACAGGGTAGTGAGTTCATGCTGTCGGCCTTGTGCACATTGTATTGATTGATACCCTGTACTAGGAAGGGATGTCCAATTCATAAGACCTGATCTGTCTTATGTTATATTTATATACATATGTAGTGATTTGTGCTTGGCACATTTCTATGCATTTCATGACTCTATATCTGTCATTTACATCTTGTCCATGTGATATGTGCTTCTTAAATGTGATTGCTTACTTATAGTCATATTCCGTACTTGATTCTGTATTATAGACATTCTGGTAGTTTGATTCATTTATGTCATATGCTTATTTGCTTATTGATGTTCCATTATCCATTTTATTGGTCGATGCATATTAGATTCGCTGAGTATTATATATACTTACCCTCTCACTGTTTACCCTCTCAAGTATAGAGTAGGAGGCAGATATCCCAGCTCTTTTGATTCTTTGTGGATTCTGCAATCTCATAGCAGTGTAATTATATTAAACACTATATTATTTTTGAATGTTCATATCCTAGCTGCTCCATGGGTTTTGTATGGTATAGTTAGAATATGAACATGTATGTATGGGAATATTGGAGATTATTAAGGATATGATCATAGTATTTACAGAATGAATGACAGAGTGGTAGAGTGAATAGTATTTATGTGAGTGAATGATTATATATATGTTGTTATTGATTGAGGATGGGTTTAGTGTATGTTGTTCTGCTGCGATATTGTGATTGTATTGTAGTGATTGATATGATGGGTTCTATGGGTGTCGGTCACCTCGGCATCTCCTACACCCTAGGACCGTCGCGATCCAAAAATGGGTTGTGATAGAGGTAGTATCAGAGCACTAGGCTTACAGATATCAGAGCTCTGTGTTTACAGAGCCTAGGTTAGAGAGGAATAGTGAATAAGTACAGAATGGTTAGAGTTAATGGAACTATGGAGCATAGGAATTCCTAAATCGTCATTTGTTATATTCATCAAATATGTATAAGTATTCTGCATTTCTGTAATATACTGAGTACATATTTTATTTTTTTAGATAGTTTTATAGAGATGTCTGACGACAGAGATAGAGGTACCAGGGAGGTAGAGGTAGCCTCCAATGAGTCGTCAGTTAGAGAGTATTCTGTTTCAGAGGGTCCGTCCAGATCCCGACGGACTAAAGACTTTTAACAAATGTTCAGGATCTTCAAAAAGAGATTAAAGAGATAAAAACATAACTCAAAGAGCTTAAAGAAAAGAAAAAAAATGATTATAAATGTCTTTAAAATCTCATTTCAATACTCAGTATTGATTCAAAAAAAAATAGATTCAGATGATTAATTAGAAAATCTTGAATCTCCAAACCTGGAAGATTTGAAAACAGTTCCAAAAATTTCAAAGAATTTTATAAATGTTTTAAGAGAAATCACTTCTCAAAAATATTTAATTCAAATCAAAATTATTTTTTCAAATGATTTCCAATTGGAAACAATTGCACTATTTGATACAGGAGCTGACCTCAACTGTATCAGATATGATTTGGTTCCCAGAAGATATCATAAAACAATGAATGAAACTCTTTCAATAGCCAATAAATCCAAACTGACCATTGGCGGAAAAATTGAAGCTTTAATGGTCAATGGAACTATTGCATTAAAAAATATTTTCATTCTTGCTAAAAACCTAAATCAGATGGTTATATTAGGGACTCCTTTTGTCAATTTGATAACTCCCAATAAAGTATTGATGAAAGAATTGTTTTCAAAATAAGAAAATCCAAAATCATTTTCCCTTTTATTGAAAGACCAAAAAAGAGGAATCTCAATATTATAAAAGTACATTCCATTTATAACTTTAAGATTAATGCTTTAATAAAAGGAAAACAAACACATTTGATGCATTTGCAACAAGATGTAAATTTTCAAAGAATTCAAAAACAAATTCAAAATAATTTTATTCAAAATAAAATTTCAAACTTTCAAAAAATAATTGAACAAAAAATTTGTTCAAATCTTCCTAATGCTTTTTGGTGCAGAAAACAACACATAGTTGATCTACCTTATGAAAAATATTTTGATGATCGATAAATTCCTACCAAGGCCAGACCTATTCAAATGAATAGAATCCTAGAACAACATTGTAGGGAAGAAATTATAGATTTAGAGTCTAAAGGCTTGATTTCAAAATCCAGATCACCTTGGTCTTGTGCACTTTTCTATGTCAACAAAAATAGTGAAATAGAAAGAGGAACACCTAGACTAGTAATAAATTTCAAACCTCTAAACAAGGCTTTAAAATGGATTAGGTATCCTATTCCAAACAAAAAAGACTTACTTTCAACACTACATTCAGCCTTCATATTTTCAAAATTTGATATGAAATATGGTTTTTGGCAAATTCAAATCCATCCTAAGGATAAATATAAAACTGTATTCACAGTCTCTTTTGGATAGTATGAGTGGAATGTTATGCCTTTTGGCCTGAAAAATGCTCCCTTAGAATTCCAGAGGATTATGAATGACATTTGTAATCCCTATTCAAACTTTTGCATTGTCTATATTGATGATTTATTAATTTTTTCAAACTTAATTGAACAACATTTCAAACACCTACAGACATTTTTTCATGTTGCTGTCATGACCCAATTTTAGGTCGCGACGGTTTGTAATACCCTATAAATTTCTAACTCACATGCATAATTTAGTTCTCAATATGTGGTTTATTAGTTTTGAAATGATGAGAAATAATTTTGGAGACACAGTTAAAAAGCGAACTAGTTACTTTTCCAGAAAACGGCAGTGTTGGGAACACTGCCGAGAAATTAGCAGTCTGATCAATAGAAGAATTTCTAAAGTTGAACTGGGGGTAAAAGATCACCATAAATCATGTGTAATTTTGGTAAAAAGAAATAAGTGAAAATCATTTAGAAACACTGAAAAAGTAACCAATGGCAAAATCATAAATGAAAGGAACTTTAAGGTAAATAGTGAAAATTGGTCCGTCGGAGTTATAAAATAACTCTGAAACTATTTTTATAAATAAGTATAAATTAAAATAAGCTTATTGACTCCCCACATTGGAATCCAAATCCTGATAGAATTGACAGAATAAATTACAGAACATTTTGGATCAAAATATGATATACAAAAGTTTGGGGATTAAGTTGTAATTTTCCGTATAGATTTTTTCTATTTATTCTAACACTTAGACAAAAATTTCATCTTCTTCTTCTTCTTACAAAGAGGCCAAACCACTCTTCTCTTCTTCTTGTAATACCTATCATTTTCTTTTGTTATTTTATTAAGTATATGTTTGTTGAATTGATTGAGGATATAGAAATGTTTTGAGGAATCTAGAATTCTGTATGCAAGAAGGAGTTTGTGAGGCTGGTTTCATGACCTTAAAGGAATAATTTGGAAAAGTGTAACACATAAAAGTTATATATTTATATCTCATATTTAGGTTTGTACAAGGGTTTTGTGAAATTTTGTGTGTGTGAGGAGATATGCCTCCTTGACCAGGACCTGTCTAGTTCATTATTTTCTGCAGGAATCTGAGAATATTTAATTTGTCTGGGAATGACTGAGACTGAATGAGCCAAAAGTGTAAACATGAGAAATGTTACTTTATGTGTTATGTTGTTGTTTGTAAAATTTCAAGGGAATTGGATAAGTATATCTAAGTTGAGAGTGCAATTAATAAGACCTGTTCAAATGATTTTGGGCAGTAAAAGTTAGGGTGAAATTTAGAAATGCACCATAGTTTGTGTAGTTATCCTTTTGATTATAATTTTGGTTATGTTAGACCCCTGAGTCTATTATTTAAGTGACAAAAAGAATCAGGGAGTTTGGATATCTGTAGCTCATTTGCGAGCTAGTTTAGTATGAGTTGACGAGGAAGGGGTTCCAGCTCGGTAGAATCTGCTATTTATGCGAAGTGGCGTTGCGAGCCGGCAATGTGAATAGGCAAATTGGCGAAGAAAGGAACTGGCGAAGTGGGATTGCTGAGGTGGCAATTGGTGAAGAGGAGAATTGGCGAAGTGGGATTACCGAAGTGACAATTGGCAAATAGAAGAATTGGCGAATTAGGGGATTGCAGAGGTGGCAATTGGCGAAGAGGAGAATTGGCGAAGTGGGATTGCCGAGGTAGCAATTGACGAAGAGGAGAATTGGTGAAGTGGCATCGCCGAGGTGGCAATTGGCGAAGAGAAGAATTGGTGAAGTGGGATTATCGAGGTGGCAATTGGAGAAGAGTAGAATTGGTGAACTGGCATTGCCGAGGTGGCATATGCGAGGTGGAAATAGGCGAGGAGAGTTTGGCGAAGAGGCATTGCTGAGGTGGCATGTGCGAGGTGAAAATAGGTGAGGAGAGTTTGGCGAGGTGGCATATGCGAAGTGAACATGCGAAGTGGGATTGGCGAAGTGGCATTCGCGAGCCGGCACATGCAAAGTGGCATTTGCGAGCAGGCAATGCGAAGTGGCATTGCGAGTCGGCAATGTGGAGTGGCATTTGCGAGCTGGCTTATGCAAAGTGGCATTTGCTGGAGCAGATTAGCGAGGTGAGCTGGCGAAGTGGAATTGAGAGGCAGTAGCCTATTTAACCAGATATCCAGTAGCTGTTTTTCACGATTTTTTTCTCTCTTTTCTTCGTTCTTCTTCATTTCTTCTCCTATCTCTCTCAAATCTGTCCTATTTGATTTATAATGCATTAATACTCAGAAATAATGCATTAGATCATTAAATTAGAGCATTTTAAGGCTGTGATCCTCAATTTCAAGTCAGATTTTTCAAGAACTCAGTTTTGGAAAAAATAAGATAATTTTCCCCAAACTTCATTTTCTCTTTAGATTAAGAATTTCTGGTAATTACAATAGTTATTATGAGCATATAGAGTCTTTTACAAGTAATTTAAGACTATTAATTTTGATAAATATGGAAGATATTAAAATTTATGAAATTGATGAATAGTGATGTGAATAATAAGTACGTTTTGAATTTCAGATTTTCTTTAAGAGATAAATTAAATTGATGTTATAAAACAATAATAGAGACTATAAGAGGGTTAAATTACAAGGAATTATATTATGCATTATTGATTAAGGAAAACCCTAATTTTGAAATTTTGGGAAAACTTTCATAGGAGAAGAGAACTCAAGAAATTTGAGGAGATTATTGATTGAGCAAGCTTTTGAGGGAAATACAAGGATAAACTTGTTTAGAAGTAAGTATGAATATCATAAATGTCTTGCTTCATATGAGATGATTGCTCAATATTTATTATATATATATGCTCTCATAAATTATGTCCCTGCTACACTATACCTACTGTATTCGTTTTATATTTATACATATATGATAATGACTTGGTCATTTATTGGACCAAGATCATGACAGCCTTTGTAATAAATACCAAATGGTCTCTTGACCAAATTTCAGTTTTATGAGAATGCAGTTTTTTTTTATGAACCCTGAGATATACATATGTAGAACGCTCTTCCCAATAAGAGTAAATTCATTGGTCCAATGTGCACATTGGGAGCTCAAATGACAGGGTTTTTATCAGTGTTCCACCTAGAGGGGGCCATGAGCTCTAGGCGTATGCCCACGTAAGTATATGTGCCACGTTAAGGTAGCAAGGCAACTGATATGTATGTTATGATATGAGATCAATTCTATCATGTGAGATTTGATAATGCCATCCTTTGTGGGCATTTTATGTTCTAAATGAGAACCATGATTTGATTTGTGATATGATTTGATAGTGCTAATTATTATAAGCCCTCATGTTCCTTCCAAGTAAAAAGCCAAGATTCTTTCTTTGCCCAAAATATATATTTGTATATGTATTCATGTTCATGATTTGATATTCAGATTCGTTATTTATGTTGTTCATATCTTATTGAGTTGAAGGCTCATCCCTCTTATGTGGATTTCAGATAATAGTGTAAATCGAGAGAGAGCTAATCCAGAGGATAGAGGTTATTGACTTATTCTTCCCAATAAGCTTAGATGTAATTATTTTGGATATTATTTTTTTATATGTATATATATAATCATATCTGTGGAGGTACATTCTCTTAGAGCTCTGTAGTTAGAGATGAGATGTTTGATTTTGTAGCCATGGATGGCATTTGTAAACTCTCACTTGTTCCATATTGATGTTAGATTCATCTTTTGATCGGTAAGGAATAAGTAGAGATGTTATGTTATAAATGATAATTTATGAGATTTAATGATTTGTTTTGGATAGAATGTATGTTATTATGATTGAGACAGGTTTAGTTCAGAGTTCTACGAGTTTATGATGGCCTTATGCCTACTGTTGCCCTAAGACCGTTACACCGGTGGTGTCGGGGTGTGACAAAGGTGGTATCAAAACTATAGGTTTATAATTATAAGATAGATAGATAGATGTGCAAGTTCCCTAGTATAAGTGATTGATTAAGATGACTACGGAGCATAAGATTCATTTCACATCAATGTTGTGTATTCCTTTGGTATAGATAAGCGTTAATCTTGTGTTTTGGGTCTGAATTTGCTTTGTTTTTCTTATTAGTATTGAGATGCCTTTGAGGTGAGGAAGAGGACATGGTCAAGGCTGTCCTAAAAGAGAGCTACCTTCTGAAGAAGGGTCAGTGGGTAGAGTGGGAGGTGATGATGTTTCTCCAGAGTCGCAGGTGGATGTGGTTCATATGGCTCAGAAGTTGGATCAGTTGCAGAGGAACTATGAGATGTTAGCTGAGTTCATTACTCAAAAGAGGCAACAGCAGGCTCCTCTAGTGTAGCTAGTTCCTGATGTACCAGTTCCTCCAGTAGTTCCTCCACCCCCGCCAGCAGTGGTACTTTCACGACCCAACCTGGGAGTCGTAACGATCCTAGGGTACCAGTGATGCATAAGCTACCAGTACCTCGAACAACCCAATAAACTATACTATATGGCATGCAATAGTTATAAACAACCTATTTTACTTAAAAATGTTGAATAAAATTCGACAACATCTCCTCTATAATATGGCTATGCCCAAAAATAAATCAAGCACACATGACTTCTATTATCATCTAAAATCACTCTCAATACAATGATCCCTCTAGGTCTCCATCAACAACTCAATATATATATATATCTGTACATCCAGTCATTTCCATACACAGCATATCATATACATCCATTATATCATCAGAATGCAAAACTATCAAGATTCAAACTTAAACATATATCTACATGCCAATCCTTATATACAATACCATGGAACTTATATTTTGTGCATTATTTACATATTCTTTTAGAGTTGAATATTTACATGATCACTAGTATACTTCCAAGGTAGAAGTAGAAGATGCCAATGGAAAACGTGCCTCACAGCTGAGTTGAAAATTATAAACCACTAGGGGAGTGAGTATAAAAATACTCAGTGAATCCAAAT
>CANXYC011748879.1:0-69373 GCA_948193065.1 Aleurites moluccanus
TTTGATAGCTTTTCTCCTGTTGCCAAGACAGTCGCAATGAGGCTATTTGTTACCATTGCTACCATGTTTCATTGGCCAATTCATCAATTGGACATTAACAATGCATTCTTGCATGGGCTCCTTGATGAAGAGGTGTATCTCCTTCCTCCACAAGGTTATGATAAGGTGAAAAAGGGTCAAGTTTGTAGGTTAAAGAAGTCCCTTTATGGTCTGAAGCAGGCTTCAAGACAGTGGAACAAGGAGTTTACTTCTCAGCTTACTCAGTTTGGTTTCATTCAATCTCCTAATGACTACTGTCTATTCATTAAAGGTACTACCAACACATTTATAACTCTTTTAGTGTATGTGGATGATGTTTTGTTAACTGGTCCAGATGAAAATTTGCTAGTTGAAGTGAAGACTTTCCTAGATGCTACTTTTACCATAAAGGATCTAGGCTATGCCCGCTACTTTATTGGAATGGAATTAGCTAGATCGGATAGCGGTACCTATATTAATCAGAGAAAGTACGTTTTAAACATTGTTTCAGAAGCTGGATTGATAGGTGCAAAACCCACTGTCACTCCACTGCCCAGAAATCTAAAGCTTTCTACTGATGATGGTGAACTTTATGCTGAACCTGAAAGATACAGAAGACTAGTTGGCAAGCTACTGTACTTGCACCTAACACGACCAGACATTACCTATGCTACTCAATACCTAAGTCAATTTGTGAGTTCACCACGAATTCCCCATTGGAATGCAGCTATTCATCTCATTCGTTACTTAAAAGGTTCTCCAGCTAAAGGCCTCTTCATTCCAGCTCAGCCTAACTTCTCTGTTACTGCATATTGTGATGTAGATTGGGGAGCCTGCAGTGATACTCGCAAGTCTGTTACGGGCTTTTGTATTTTCTTGGGACCTACATTGATTTCATGGAAAACAAAAAAACAAACTACTATTTCTAGATCCACAGCTGAAGCGGAGTATTGGAGCATGGCCAGCACAGTTTGTGAACTCCAATGGATTTCTTATCTTCTTCATGATCTTCAAATCCCTGTACAGCTGCCTTTTTCTTTACTTTGTGATAACCAGGCTGCCTTACACATTGCAGCGAATCCCGTTTTTCATGAACGAACGAAGCACCTTGATATAGACTGCCATGTTGTACGTGAACAGCTTAAACGGGGCTTCATCAGTGCAGATCATGTTTCAAGTAAAGAGCAATTAGCAGACTTGTTCACAAAGTCCTTAGCTGCCCCTGCTTTTATGTCATTATTGTCCAAGATGAATTTGGTTGATCTTCACCAAAATTCATCTTGAGGGGGGGATGTTAACTTATTGGTTATTTTAGAGTTTGTTAATTAGTTAGCAACACGTGTTTTGTACTTTGGTATTTTTCTTTCTTTCTTTTCATCTGTATAAAAACTCTTCTGTTACTCATTAATAAGTGTGGTTAAGCTACCAAATAACTATCTTCTTCTTTAATTTCTTTTTCTCTGAAATTTTTCCTCTGATTGTTCAAACATTTATTGTAAATTTTAAATTAAAATTTTGACTTATTATTTTAGTTATTTTTAATTTGATTGAATTTTAAGACAAATATTACTAAATAATTTAAGAACATAGGAGCTAATTTTTTATTTTTTTTTGAGTGTTAAATTAAGTTACAATTTTTTTAAAGTCTAAATAGGGTGGAAGTCAAATCAATTAAACCAATCAAACTAAATTAAATTGATTAAATCAAATCGAAATTAATGGTTTCACAATTTATTTGATTTAGTTTAGTTTAAAAAATATAGTAAATCGAAAGTTCAATTTGATTTGCGATTTGAGTATTTTTTCTTTGATTTTAAACCGAACCAAACCGAATATATATATATATATATATATATATATATATATATATATATATATATATATATATATATATATATTAATACTAATTTAATATCTTTAAGTTATATTAAATTTAATAAAAAATTAATAAATATAATTACCAAATTATAAAGAGATTAATAATTATTTTTCCTAAAAAATAATTAAATTATTTAATATAATTAAATTTATAATTTAGAAAAAATTACAATAATATTACTTGGTATAGTGAAAAGTATATTAAAATAAGGTTTTCAAAGTCGATCTGGTCTTAAAAAAGATAAAAATTAAAAATTAAAGGTTAAAGGTCAAAAATTAAACCGTAATTAAATTAAATATTATATAAAAATATTACATATTTTTTAGCATTAATTAATATTACATATTAAAAATCATAATTAAAAAAATATATCTATTTAAAGTGAATAAATGAAATAAGTATTAAATAATAATTAAAATAAAATTTCAGATAACAATTATATTAAGTATTAATATTAATAATAATTATGTTGTTGATAAATACATATATATAATTCATGACATTACTAATTTGATAGATTTAAGGTATATAGAATTTAATGGATTTAATTATTTTAAAAATTAATAGATATAATTTCTTAAATTAAAAGGAGATAAATGAAAATAATTAAATTATTTTAATACATATAAGATAATAAATTTAAGGAAAATAAGATAATCACTTTGAGAGCAATTGAAAGAACTTTAAAAGAGGAAGTGTTGATTCGCTGCTGCAAAAACATAAAAGTAATGTTTGGATTGAAAATTTGAAAGTTTATGAAATTTATCAAAAGTTATGAAATTAAAAATTTAGGTTTTCATATATCAAAATATAGTATAATGATAAATATATAATTTTTTGGACAATAAATTTATAATCGATTATTTTTTTTTTAAATTAAAAAAAAAAAACTAAATTTTTCATTTTATGAATTTATAAAATTCAATTATTTAGAATAAAAATAAAATTTATAAATTTTAATGACATTTATATAATAAAAAAATAATCTATAATATTTTTCATTTATTAAAATAAAAAAAATTCTAAAATCATATTTCCTATATGAAATTTCAAATATTTTATCAGTTCATCAATTCAAGCATGACCAAATATTTTTTGTAAGAGGAATTTTACCGGTTTTCTACAGAAGTGAGTTTATTATATTAAAGTGAACCAGTAAGTGGTCCGGTTCACGAGTTTTCCGGTCCGAATTTTACAACATAGATAATTTTTAAATTAATTATTATTTAATTTTTAAAATTTATTAAAATTAATGAAATAATTTTTATATTTTAAAAAATTTATTATTTAATTCTTATATTTTAATTTTATCATACAAAGATTTTTTCGTTCAATCTTTTTACAAATTTCATTAAAAAATTAAAAATAACAAAAAAATAATTTTTAATATCTAAAATATCTTTTTATTTTATTTTTAGATTAAAAATATTATTCTAAAATAAAACTTATAATTTATCTCTCTTACTCTTTCTACATATAAATCTACAATTACAAAAAAAATTTATAAAAAATTTAAATAATAGAAATTTAAAAAATTAATTATTATTTAATTTTTAAAATTTATCAAAATTAATAAAATAATTTCTATTTTGATATGATTAATTTGAAATATTTAATGATAAATGAAATATATTTTAATTATTTTATAAATATTTAACGATAAAAATAAACAAAAAAAACTAATTTGTTCATAAAATAATAAAAAATAATAATTTTTTCAAAATACAGGAATCACTCAAATTTCAAAAACTAAATAATAATTAACCCATAATTTTTTTAATGTAAACATTTTAATAAAAATATATTTAATTACGTTACATTTCTTTTGTATTCTGAGATTTAAGTACCAAACAAATATCTTAAAATATAAAGCACCAAAATTTGTTGGATCTTCCACTCTAACATTACTCAAATTATTATGGCAAGAAATTATTGAACTACAGGGCAAACTCGATTAGCTATAAATAAGCCTACAATCATGAAAATTAAGCTAAGCCTATAAGCCGATTAGCTATAATTGAGTCTTAGCTTCCCAGTTAAATCAAATATTTATGATTTTCATTTTTCCTGAAGAGAGAATCTTAACAATTTATGTAGCAATATGCATTTTCATTACATTTGAACATTAATGTACGAGGAAAGAGTAGCATCCAGTGACGGACCTACCATATATCCCATCTCTTTTTAACACGGAACATTAACGCAGAGGATCCAATATCGTCTTGTGGCACTTGCAGCATAAATTGGACTTTCATCTTCATTGGGGCAGTCTTTGCCTTTCCACCTTCATCTCCAACCTGAAACAATGATATTATGCATCATGAAGACATGTTGACACCTAGTTTTTACAACTACAAACACCATTTAAATATAGTGACAGCTTTAATAAAAGCTTAGTTGCAGAAAGGGTTCTAATTTTCAACATCAATTACAATGATATCTCCTAGAAAGTTTACCTCAACTGAGATGCACTCGTGGTACTGTAGCCAGTTTTCATCAATAAATTCCATTGAAAAGCAAATGAACAAATGTTTACACAATTTTTAACACGGGTACCGCTCTGGCCAGTTATCTTGGTATTTGAACAATCTAAGTCATGGATTTAAAAACCTAGTTTTTGTTATTGGGAGAAAAGTGGACATGGGAAAAATCATGGAGTTCCTTGCAGTCATGATTTCAGTTGTATGCTTAATAGAACCCTCAAGAATACACTAAGATCTACAGAAATGTTGAGCTGTAACACTACATTCCTTCAGCCCCCATAAAGCACACTCTATCAAGAAGTGTATGGTACGGTAAATTTCTTCCCAGTTTAGAACATATGGGAATTTAAACTTCACAGATTGGTTGCAAGCCTTCACTTCTTTATAGCAAAGTTTAAAACATGATCTAAAGAGGCTGGATGTATTGAAGTAAACAGATATTGAGGGTGAGGACTTGCTAAAATCTACACTATCAACATAATTGATAATTAGCAGTTAAATTTTCTAATACCAAAATAAAAGGTAATAAAATTGAGGTAATGGTAACACTTACCCAAAGTGATGCCCAACCAAGACGCACCTCTGAATCATAACCAGCTTTAAATTTGTAATCTTTGCCATATGTGTGCTTGTACACAGCACTCCAGTTGTTGGAATCAAAATTGTACAAGTAGCTGGATCATATTAATGCACCAAAAATGTGAAACCAAATAAAAAGTAGATGACTATTGGAGGGGGGCAAATAATGATATTAATACCTAAAAACATTTTCTAAGCCTATTTGAAAACCTAACGAACAAGTTTTCACATCAGTTCACATAGCATGTCAGCCCCTAATAGTATGTCACCAAATATTTTGTCTTTGTCTACTACTGGAATCATTTAACATTTCACATTTTCACTTCCAGCAACTATAATTTAAAAATGAAAAACAAAGATGACTGTAGAAAACGTTCTTTGATTGCAAATATAGGTTTCATGTGCTTCTTACAAGTTGAGAGCCATCCAGTGATCTTTGTAGAGACCAACACCATGAACATTTATTGATACAATATCTTACTATTACTTTTTGCTTTTTCTATAATACCCTTGTTGAACACAAATCAAATGCCTAGATAGTAACATGGATACTTGGAAGCTGACTCCTTAAATGCAAGGAATGATGGCTTCCATCAAACATGCTTATGTCCAAACCAAAGTCCATACTTGAGCGCGAGCAACATGGAATATCAATAACATTGGAAATCTAGCTAGTTGCTGATTCAAAAACAACCAAATAGCCTTAGATGCATCTACATGCATTTCAGCACTGTCAAACTTCAGATATTCTCAATGTAATATTAATCTATTAGCATTTGCATGTAAATTGATGCTTGTGCCGCCTGTAGATTGCTTCTAAATACTAGTTCAAATTTATTGATAATTGCAGGATTATAAGAGTTAACAAACTGGATAGTTTCCTACAAATATTTCATGGTATTATGGTTGTGAGAAGTCATCCCTCCCATTTTTGTTCATCTTCCTCACTATGAGTGGCGATTCTTACCTATTGATTTTAGTCCAAAGGTCATTTTACCGCCAAATACAACTCACATACCACAAGCCAATGTGTCTGGATACGAGTTAAAATACAATTCATCCATTTCCAGCCATAAGCAATTATGATGTAATCAATGAATCATAAGCCTCAAAAAGAGAGATTCCTGTGTAATGGGGTAGGAAACAGAGAGAGAGTTTTCTAACCTCAACTTATTATGAGGACTGAACCGACGCTTGAATGCAATTGATAAAGCATTTGAAGGCAGAGAAATGCTAGGGATAAATGAAAGTGCTTCATCCTGCAAATAGTTCAAATTTCTCAACAGTAAACAGCATATTGTTTACATAGAGCAATTAAAGTTGGCCAAACAACACATCAAGTAGGATGCCAACTCAACAGTAAAAGTGAAGGATATCACCGAAGCCAAAGAAGTAATGTTTTTATCATCTTGTTCAAATTTTAGTCATTTATATAGTTATACTAATATATGGTAGCAATCAATATGAGAGGATAACTAGCAATCAAGAAGAGAATGCAAATAAAATTAATATGATGGGAGCTGAAACTCCTCTAAGAGGAGTTCTTGCATTCAAATCCCTCATCTTAAAAGGGGAAAAAAATGAAGAAGAAGATTGAGATGATGTATCATGCAGAGAGAAACCACCTTATAGGAGTATCTTAGTTTCAAATCTTCATCATCGAATTGAGCAGTGCAGAGTCCATTCAGTATCTGGCCCTTGACAATTCCATTTATTGACAATGTCCTCTTCACTTCCTCATCTTCTCTTTCCTCGAGTGAAACTTCACCCAGGGGGAATTTCAAGGTTGCTCTAGGCTGCAAAATTAGGAAAGTCATAAAGGTAAAAGAAACCAGGAGGAGTGAGTTTGGAAATTTATCATGTTTCATCCACTATCATCTAAGGCAAAGGAAATTTGTATTCAGGTTTGCAACCTGTATGCTACACTACAGCTTGGTCAACAAACAATGAAACATTAGGTGGTTGTCAAATCTGATGCCACTCCAGGCAGCAAAGCACTCAAGACTCTCAATTGCAATAACTGCACCATTCAATAAGAGCATGCCAAGTATTACTTACCATACCAATTGTTGGAACAGGAGATGACAACTCAAGTGCGTAGTCAGGATCAGCAAGCTTTGCAACCATTGCCACCTCTCCTTGTTGTGCCTAAAGGAAAAATATGGCAAGTGTCAAAAATATGGAGGAGGATCTACTAATTCAACTGATATTTCAAATTACAAGCCTTGCATGTGAAAAATGCATATCAAACCGAGAGAATATCATTACTTTGTAGAACTAAATATTTCTACTACAAAAAGAAATACTTAAGAACAGTAAACTCATGCAAAAATATTGACTTAAGCACTAACGAGTTTCCTTCGAAGAACATCAACTACAAATGTAAGTGAAATATCAATCTTCCATAATATGAAAAACTAAAAGAATAAATATTTCTACAATTGAGTTATCTCATCCGCACAAAATTAAATTTACAATATTTCAGGTGAATTAATAAAAATTATAGATTCAAGAGTGAATTTTTACCATAGTTTCTGATAGTAGTAGCAGGCTAGCTATAACTATTTACATCATGACATTATATTCAGTGAACCTTAACTACAACTTGTCAATGCTAAATAACTTAAACCTGGGTTAAACAAATTTAACAGCAATCATTCTAAATAATTTCATGTCTCATCTATTGTCCCTATTTGACATGGCATAGGACGATTTCTAAAGATACTAATTAGTCTATGTCTCTATGATGATAAATGGCTTTGACTCTGCTCCACTGGACAATCCAAGTATAAGAACTAAGAAATTTTATCATAAATAGTTATCTAATATGCTGTCCAAGTAACAATTACCTATTGTTGATCCCAATTTAGCAGAAATAATATAAAATGTAAATGTGATAAAAAGATACAAACTATCATGTATATTTGTAACATTTTGATATTCACTTACAAACAATGGAAAAATTTGAATTGTGTCAACTCCCAAGCAAAACTACACTTAAACCAACAAAATCCATAACTCAGAATTTCATCAAATTCTTTAAAATTCACAAGTATTTTGCATGTACCAAGAAACACACATTATCTAGCAAGAGAGAGATGGAGATAGAGAGAGAGAAAGGGAGGACCTTAACATCATGGGCAGCCTTGAAGTGCAAAGTAGGACCCACATCAAATGAGCCTTTAATAAGGGCATTTTGATCTTCAAGATCATAGTGAATTGAGAGGAGTTTGGAAGTGAAGGCAATTTGGGGTTCAGAGATCTCTCCTTTGTTGTTGTTCTGAAAAGAGAACTTGAGTTTGGCCAGACTATCAAACAACTTACAAGAAACCTTGTGAAGGAACAAGGAGCTGTCACTGTCAAACTCTGAGGTCACTCTAACCAAGGGTCTACTCAAGAATGCAGGAAATGAAGAAGACGGCGGCGTCTGCGACGGAGGCGAAGGAGGCGGAGGTGATAGTTGGGAAGGTGGATCTCTAGGTAGGATTGGTGGGACCATGTGAATAGGTTGAACAGGAGGAGGAGGCGGAGGAGGAGGAGGAAAAGAGAGTAGTGGCGGAGGAGGAGATGATGGTGGTGTGTCTGACATTGTTTGGTGAGTTAGCTAATTGATGATATTGCCAAATTTGTTTGTTTTATAGGGAGCGTGTGATAGAGACAAAGAGGGGGGATTTTGGATGGTGGCTGGTGGCTTTAAATTGATAAAAATATATAAATATATATATTTTTTAAAAAATTTTTAGTTCACCAAATTTTCAAATGATATTTTGAATTTTAAAAGACAAGTGTTGAAAAAAAAAGTAGATTATTTAAAAAGAGATGTTAACTCTGAAAATTGATATAGTTTAGTAAATTGTTTAATATTTTTCTAAAATATTCAAATCACATATTTAATTATACATAAACGTGCATATATAATTTGAATAATAATTTTATATTTGAATTTTTATATATAATAAAAAAAATTAATTTTAAATTATTTAATATTGAAAAAATAAATTACACTTTAGAATATATATATATATATATATATATATATATATATATATATATATATATATATGTAGAAGAGGTATATATTAAGTAAAGGGCACATGGTGTTCACAAAAAGATTATTCTCAAGGTTCATATAATTTATGAAAATCATAAAATAAAATAAAAAAAAATTGGATATTTGGATTTCATGGAGGTCACATATAGGAAGGAGAGAAGCAAATTCATGTATCCCAACTAAAGACAATTCATCCAATAAAAAAATGCATTTTGAAGTTTTCAATTTCAATATTCTTTTATTAAGCTCTTATGATTTTATTTGACTTATAAAAATTAAAAAATAAAAAAAAAATTTGTATCATTTAATTTTGTACAAATTTTTTAATTTTATTAATTTTTTATAATTTTTAAAATTAATTATAATTATGTTCAAGTGAGAAAAATAGATCGAAATTGAAATTAAAAATAATATTTTATTTTTTATAATTAGAAGTTGAAAATGATGATAATGTGTCAAATTCAAATTTTACTTAAATTTGTGGTGGGAAGAATAATTTGAAAGAAATATGAACGAATTGAGTCACATCTTGATATGAATAAGTGTATATTATATTTTTTAATGCCTCCTCCCACATTTTTACTTTGACGCTACTTATCGCTTGAATTATTTTTGCATACAAATCACAATCTATAATCTTTGGGTCTTTCAAGAACAAAATTAGAAAGGTTTATTAGGGAGTTAAAATTAAATTGTTAAAAAAATTTAGTATTATAAATTATATAATTTTTTAGAGGGATTAATTAAAAATTTATATATAATTATTAGAGGAGTAAAAATTAAATTAGTAAAAAATTTTAATATTATAAATTATATATATATATTTTAGGCTAATTAAAAATTTATATATAATTTTAATATTAAAATTTTTATTAATTTTCATCAGATTAAATTTAATTTTAAATTAATAATTTTAATAATTATATAAAATCATTATTAAGTATTCATAAATATTATTATTATTATTATTATCATTATGTAATTGTTTTCCAAATTACAAATTAGAAATATAGTAAAATTTGAAAAAGTATTCAATAAATATTTGCAGTACACTTAAATTTATATAAACTTTGAGTTTGGTTAGCTATCAATTTTTTATAAATTAAAAACCATAACTACATCCACTTGACCAATTTATTAATTTTATAGTTCATTTTTTTTTCCACCTATTTTCCTTTTTTTTTTTTTACTCAATTTTTTTTTCCTTTTTTTAATTAAGAAGGCTTCAAAATCCAAACTAGCTAACTAAATCCACGAGGTCGAATGGCTATACACTATCAGCAAATATATGATTAAGAACCCCATGAGAACACTGGACCAAGTCCTATTTTTAAGTAAAGGACTAAACCTAATTTACGTTGAAAAAGTTAAGTACTCAAATTTATTGCCAATAAGTTGATTTTTGTAATCCTATATGATGATTCTGGGACTTTTTAAAGGATGGTGATAGAACTCTTTAGTTCTCTCAAATAAATCAAGTTTGTGTCTAGGTTGGAGCTCCAATTTAAGAACATGCAAAATCAACACAATGCATGAAATATGTTAAGTTTAAACTTGATAAAACTTTTTTGATGTTAAAATTAATAGTCTAAATAACAATTTTCAAAAAAGAAAATGATTTATTTTTAAAAGATAAAAATAGAGAGAGAGAAATTAAATATTATCGAATAGAATTAATTTTTGTGGTAGTTGAAGATGTCAGTTTATACTTCAGTTATGAGTCGTTGATTGTATTTTCAAACATATGTTTTTATCATAAAGAGTTTTACGTATTTTTTTATTTTTAAAAAGAATAAATTATTAATCATGTCAAATTTTTTTTGTCACGCTAACTGTTCCTGAATAGAACATATGTGTGTCATTATGTAGTTGACAGGATAATTTTACTTTATTTCAATTGGTTGGCAAACTTAGTGTTGACAGAATGGAGGGAATTAGAATCTTGAAACATGTTTGAAGTTCCATCACAGATGGAATTTATAGCTTTTTACTGGGAGATCAAGCTTGATGATGCCCCTAATATTGAGCCTTGAGCTATTATTCTTGAGCTATAGTTCTCTTTGGGCCTTAGTGATTCGAGCCTAAGTTCATCCATAGTTGGACTTAGTTATTGGAGGTTTAGTCTTACATTTTTATATTTATTTCTTATTAACACATATAAATATAATTTAGTGATAAATAAACATACAATATGAATAATAATAGATTTAAATTTGAATCACTCCTTTCTCATATTTGAAAAAAAAAATATTTTGTGAAATCAATTGACATGAGTTTGTAATGATATGTTTTTATATATATAAAGATTATTTATTATAAAAGGGAAAAAAACAAAATTTCAACAATTATTATAGATAAAGAACACCTAAAAAAGGAATTTAAAAATTATCCAAAATTTGGACAATTATTATAATAAAGAACACCTAAAAAGGGAATTCAAAAATTATATCCAAAATTTGAACAATTATTATAATAAAAAAACCTAAAAAAAATTCAAAATTGTAAAGGTTTTAAATCAGCTACATTTGAATTTGTAAAAAACAAGGACAAAACTAAAAAATTAATTTTTGATATATCGAGAATTAAAATTTTTATATAGGTGTAAAAATTTATAAAAAATTAAATTTAAGTGGATTAAGACTATATAAAAAATTGACTTTAAATAAATCAAATAATTTTTTTATTTATAAACTTAATGTATTTCAGGACTCCAATCTATCTTCCTCACCATAATGAAAAAGTTGACAAGTTTTCATAAACAAATTTTATTTAAATTTGAATTCGAAATAAATGAGCTCTATTCATACTTGACATATATTATTAGTTTATAATTTTAATTTATTTTCTATTTTCTATTTATATTTATATTTTTTATTTTTTATTTATATTTATTTGTATTTTTTATTTTTTATTTATATTTTTTAAGAAATTATAAATTATAAACTAATAATATATGTCAAAGAATAAACTTATTATGTTAATATAATATACACAATAAATTTGTCATAAAAATTCAAATAATTTTAATTCATATTGTAATATATTTTTCATTAAATTATAAAATAATTAATTTTATTAATTTCATTCCCTATTATATACCTAACATCTTAGTTCACTAATTTGTTTATTTCAATTAAGTACTTCTATAATTTGCTAAATTATATTATTAAATTAATTCTAATAAATTATGTAATTATATAATTTAATATGTATTTTAAATGTCAAATCATATGTTTATGTTTAGAATTGAATTTTCAACAAACAAGATTATCATATTAATCTAGTATCTGCATAAGATAAGATATTATAAGAATGAGATTGATTAAATAAATAAATAATAATTAATAATTTAAAAGTTAAAAATATTAATATGAAGTTATATTAATATAAAGATAAGCTTACATTAATTTACTTAAAATCTCAATTTTCACTCTGTTCTTTATATATATATATATATATATATATATATAGCTTTTCCTTAACCATTCCCATAGTGTGATGAAAATATATTATTATCTAATATTTTATGATTTATATAAAAAGGAAAAATTTAAAATATCTTTTCAATAATATTATAATTTTAAATAATAATTATTCATAATATTTCATAGAATTTAAATAAAAATAATATATTTACAATATAATGAAATAGCATTAATTAATATAAATAAATAAAAGTTTGACTTATAGTGGCGTAAACTAAAAAATTTATAAATGTGAGACTACAACTTTATAAACGACACATATTACGAACTTGTAAACAAATCAGAGTACGAGCTTATAATCCAACCAGCTCACAAGTTTGATCAACCAATCAGTTCACAAGTTTAAAAACAAATTGAACTGCAAGTTTAAATGAGCTAAGTATTCATGAATTCAAGCTTCTCTTATTTAATAAATAATTCTAAAAATTAAGCTCGAGCTCAGCTTATTTCATCCAACCTTGAATAGCTTGCAAATGGCTCATGTCATTTACATCCCCACATTAAAGTTATCCAAGTTTAAGCAATGAAACACTTGTGCTGTCCCATGCACAGTTAGCCATCAGTTAATATTGATTTGATTGATGCATATCTACATAATAAAAATATAACATCAATCTCCAAAACAAACTATAATAATGTTCAACTATTACAAAACTTTCACATGATTATTACCAACGTTTCTTGTAATTAAATTAACCTTTTTTAATACAAAAAGATAAAAAATATAGAGGAAAATTAGAATCTCAAAAACCTAAAAAAATTTCGCAATAACACTATGGGCATGGCAATTTAAGTTCTCTAATGATCTATTTGAGAGCAAGAAATTAAAATTAAAATTGTGTTGAAATTGTAACTGTAAAATTTATTTTATATAATAAATTGGAATTGAAATTGAAATTAAATAAAAAGGTGATGATGGATCACCAACGTTGTTGATCCAGCAAATTATTATCGCCAGTGATAATAAATCTTCGTCGTCTGTTGATCCGGCAAATTATCATCACCAATGATAATACATCTTCGTCGTCTATTATAATGTTAGAGGTGGCAGTCGAAGAGAATAATAGTTGTGATTATGAAATTATAATTCTTATGGATTGAAAATAAAATTATAAAATTATTTTTTAAATTATATTACAATTTCATATAATTAAAATTTAAATTTAAATTTTAGATAACTGTCAATCAATAAAATTAAAAATCTTAATTTTAATTTTAATTTCAAACTCTCCGAATAAATTCTAAGAACTAACATTTAATTTAGAGCTTTTTTCAAAATTATATTTCAACATTTTTTTAATTTTAAAATTTTTTTAATTGCTTTTTGTAAATCAAAATTTAGAACAATAAAAAATATAATTTAATTGTAATTTTTTAAACTCTAAATAAAGTAAAAACAGTAAAAGCAGTTTGATAAAAATAAATTAACCGTAATATAAATCGCATACTATAGTTCAGCAAAGAACCATTAGCATTGTTCTCAAAAAAAAAAAAAGAACCATTAGCATTTGGCAAACCACATCTTATACTCCCAGAGGAATAGGCATGTAATTAACAATTTTATTGTCATTTCAAAAGTCTCTCGCTCACATTTATCTATAAGTAAAGGATTGCTGACTCCCCAGTCCCCACTATGGGTTCTCATTCCTACATTATACAACTACTAAAAGTGAAAAATAATAAAAAGAAAAAGAAACAGAAAAGGAAAGAAAAATGAGAGAAAATTGTCATGCAACATCCAATCAAAAAAGACAAATACTCGACCCTTAAAGTTATTTGACCCTTGAACCAACTCCTAAATCAGATTGACAGCCCTTTGTAAAACCCTGCCATCAAACCGTTTTGATATATATATATATATGACTCAATTCCTCATCCCAACAAAGACTTGCATGTCAAGTTATGAGAAGAAAATGTGTAAATCTTAGAAACTCGAGTCATGCAATATTAACAGCAAGTGGCTTCCCCCGACCCATAGCAAATCCTCTAGTACCATCTGGCATTCGGGGCCCTGGAGGTTGCTTGCCCATAGTTGGCTGCTCGCTAATAACCGGATTACTTGGAGTACCCACATGATGTCCACGGTTACTATTATGATGATATTGACCCCGACCTCGTCCCTTGCCCAGGTGGCCCTTGTTGCGCCCTTTTCTCTGCGGACCCTCCTTGTCATTGGCATGATCCTCTCCCTGCTCAAGTAAGGCCGTCTAATAAGGTACATGAAAACTGAGACTTAAAACATCAATGATACAGAAAAGCAACACAATTTTCTGAATTCAAGGCAGTCATAGCATTCCATTCTGCATTGAAAGCAGTCACACTAGCTTTCCAATTCAATAAAGCATTACAAAATCAATGAATTTGCATAAAATGCAATACGCCTATATTGTGTAAAGAAGTCTTTATCTTTTCTTTTCTTTCCCTTCCACGCTAAAAAGGGGGATAAAGTAAACCAAATCCCTCATTTTCCCCTCGTAGATCACAAATTTGATTCATCATTTTACTGATCTCATTTAACAAGGAATCCATGATAAGCCAATTCAGAGGCAAATTCCCAGTATTTTAATATCCATACCCTAAACAACTTCGAACACATCAGTTTAAATTGGTCATATCAAGTTATCAACAAATAATTTTCTCAAAACGAAGGACCTTTAAAATAGTATATACACTCAATATAAACCCTGTCAGCACTTACAGATTGTTCATTTGAATGAATATCAGAATGTTGGGAAGGATCTTCGTGCTGTTTTTCATTCGGCTGTTGCTCAGACGTAGAAACCTCATCTTCCTCAGAGTGCCCATGCTCGTGCCCCTTCCTTGCTCGTGCTTGAGTAGGTTTTAACTAAAGACGAAAGAAATACACAGATCAAGGGACAAATCTAACTTCATAAATTAGATAAAACTTGCCACATTAATTCGATTTATCAAGTCTAAATGCAATGAATAAAATTGAATACTAACGCATTCAAATAGACAAGTTGTGACTTATAAAGCCACATCATTGTTTGCGACTCCAATAGAGGATATAAAGAGATAAAGTAAAGATAATAAATTATGAATAGTAAGGGAAAGCAAATAGATTTCAAATCCAAACCACATCAGGAGGTGAAAACTGCAGATTACGTTAAATGGTAACCTTTCAAGTTGTAAGCCTAGATGAAGGTACATTTCAGATGTTCAGCATAAGACACGTTTCATCTTATGCATTATCTTTTTTACTTCCTTTCTACTCATTTTTTCCCCTTTTATTTTTTTTAATCCCCTTAGGATATGTTGCTATTTTAGATATCATTCTAAACTCTTTTACAACTAAGCAAAATTATGCATTAAAGAACGTCAATCAAGTTTATTTTATTTTATTTTCTTAGTGAACATTTGATGGTTCAGCTGCAAATTCTGATTGGAATTATGATCAGAAATAAGGTGGTGAAGAGGAATTAATGTAGGTGCTTACCGTGCGTTTTAGCATTAGACGAACCCTAAGACCGCTCCAATTCTCTTCATCATTTAGCTCTACAACCTGCATGGTAGAATATACATTTAACTTCTCTAGTGAGTAATGAAGTTTGGAAGAGAAGCATCCATAAACATGATACTCACTGCTTTCTCAGCTATCTCAACAGATTCATATTCCACAAATGCATGCAACTGCACAGAAGGCATTGAAATATTAGATGTGCACCTCAATACCAAACTAAATAAATAAATCAGGATCAAAAGATTGGCAACTCATATAAGCTGCTGAAAAAGAAATAAATGGTGAATCCATAAATGAAAACACTGACAGACAAGCCAAAGCATTAATCATTTTTACTGGCATGGTGAACAAAGTTCATGTCCTTTATGAAAAACATGCCTGTGTGACAACAACTGCCAAGGATGATAATTTTTTGTATTGACATGAAGGGATTAACAAATATCTTCCATCAAATTGGTATCAACATCTCACTGCACCACATAAAAAATTTCTATGGTGTTCAGTCAATTCCATTCAAGACCCTCTTCCTCCCAATGCACATTCCGACCTGGCCCTTTTTTAACTCTGTATTAGTAAATCCAGAACGCTCAATGTCTTCCATTTTCTTTTGGTCAATGATTACAAACAGCAACATAATAGTCCGTCCATGTCATTTAGCCCTATACTTTTTAATCTTTTCTTCTTTTGGCCAATCTCTGTCACTGTGGACGTGATGCAAAACCATGGTATGTGCCATTTACATCTTTTTAAGCATGTTAATTTTCTTCTTCCTATATTTCCTAGTTTGCAGCTTCATTGAAAATTCACTGGGCATCACCATTAGAAACCAGCACAAGACAGTGCAACCCAACAAGGGAAAAATGAGAGTGCAGCCAAATGAAAAGGCATGACTAAAAGCTTGAAAACATGCCAGGGATATGTTTGGATGGGAATAATTTCAAATAAGGGCTTTTAACATAATTTTAGCTTAACATGTATAAGTAAAAGTTAGGCCACTCCTTGATTAATTTTCATAGCTGCAGTTGAAAATTTATTGAGAGTGGATTTTAATTGCACCCTTTTCTGTGGGCATTTGAAGTCCACATTCAAATATAGTTTTTATTCATACTCGTAAATTTCACATAAATTTTATGAATATAATAAATCAGAGATAACCTATATGTTATCACATCCAAATCCTATAATTTTTTTCATCTAAATGCATGCAAGGTAAGAGCAGTCTCTGCCAAGTGCGCATGTGTTTATTATGTGTGTGCATGAGCATCCACACAGATGTACCTTGTTACTGAAATGCATTCCGTCAGCTTTTGCAGATCTAGATGCTGAAGCCCCGCCACCAGAAGTTTGAGGTGGACAAGTACGAATTGTCTTCACACTAAAAAAAAAAAAAATACAGTAGTATTATCTTTTTTAAATCAAGTCAATATTTATAGAAAATCTGATGTGAAATCATCTCAGTACCTCCCAACAGCAGAGAAAATCTTCATGAGGTTTTGGTGACAATGATCTTCAGGCAAATTTTCAGCAACCACTATGCGAGACTAAAGATAAAAAATTAAATAGCAAGACCAGGTAGTCTATTTTATCTCGTCAAAATAAAAGAAAGCAGCCATAGAAATGTAGAAAGAACAAGCCTCATACACCACCGCTGAAGACTGTTTGACTTTAAGTTTCATAGTTGGCAAGGTGAATATATTGAAACAAGTAAGCAGGTAAAAGAAACCTACTTGCAACTCTTCCACATCTGACTCGGTTAAGGGATGCAACCGTCTTACTTTCTTTCCATCTTCACTGACTGCCTGCAGAAGGTGGTGTCAAAAAGCGTGATGATCAATAAAACACATGGAAGATTTGGCAAGAAAAGATACCATTAAGGTAAAAGAAATGTACTTCAAGCAATTTATATGAAAAATCTTACAAGCTTTGATGAGTTCCGAAGAATTGAAGCGAGCTGAGAATTACTAGTTATGGCAGCTTTAATCTTCTTAAAGGAACCAACAACTGATATTGGCACTAGATTAAAGCAGAGAATGATTTAGAATGGATCGAAATACTTGAAATAATAATAGTTCAAACAATGAACTCTGAAGTGACAACTGCTTGACAACACACTTCTTGTTGTGGTTATACTATACAGCCCCCTTTTGCAAGAATATATAAATCATGATGTGGAAAAGGCAGAATTACCAACGTGCCACAAACCAACGTGATACAAAGTCAAATTAATTTATCAAAATTATTCTATCCCTTAAAATGCCAACCCAATCTAGTTTGGTATCAAGGCTAAGTTGAGTTATTTTATCCTCAAAATAGAGTTTCTATACACACAAATGTATAAACATATTAAAATTATTTAAAAAGAAACAAGCAATCTAGTGCAGATGCATTTACAAAACCCAAAGAAAAATTCAAAAAAAGAACCACCATGGGAAGGCACCTTTAACAACAATTTATACATCAAGATATTGTAGTGGGAGGGAGGACCACAGAAGATTTGGGAAAACTAAGCCCAGAGTACTACGACCAAAAAACAACCAAAATAATTAAAATAGCATTACAGTCAGAAAAAAAAAAGGAAAACTAAATAATGTAACAGTTATAGGGAAGAAAAAAGAAATAAAACAAAAACTTACACTGAGAAGCAGATACACTTCAATTAGAGGCTACAAAGAATATATGCTAAAATCACTAAAGCAGAGAGCCTTACCATATCCCTCAGGATCCTTGTTAATAAACCTCATCAAATGATCAGTAGTTGCCAAATTCAAGTCACTGAAATAATACTCCACCTGCAAAAAACAGTTCAAAGGTCCCAAAAAAACATTAATAACATGCATTTTGAAAAATGACAAGCAATACTTGAACACTGAACATTAGAGCCCAAACAAGTTATGACAAAGCAGCTACAATTCTTTTTGGTTAACGCAACAAAAAAATATAATTTATAGTTTCATATTAGAAAATAATCTGTAAAAAAAGGCTTCAAATAAATCAAGGATCTTATGAAACACTAGTAGTTAATGAACTAGTTATACTGAAGACAGGCCCAAGCAACACTGCCTTGCCATACCCAACCTCTGCAATATCCCCCAAATTATAAAGGCCAACAACCTAATTGACGCAGGACGGGTTAAAGGGTCAGTTATAAATGGATGAGTTTGGGCTTATATGGAGATTAGAATGAGTAGGAACTATAGATGAAAGGCTAGAGTTTGTAAGGAATGAATTTGGGAAGCGAAATTAAGTAGTAACAGAGAATAATTAGTGCTGTGAACAGAACCTGTGAATAGTGAATGAGTAAACAACAACGTGACAGTAAATTAAGATAAATTAATTTAAGCTTCACACCTAAACTTTCTTGGATATCACACCTAAGATCCCATGGCATCACACCTAGGTTGAATTGTATCACACAACTCAAAAATAGCATAATTGCTGGTTTTTTTATTCAATAACAAAAGTTTAATTAAAAGCATTAAATGCTAGATATTTAAAGACTTAATATAACCCCCAAACCTTCAAGTAAGAGACTTCAAAACTAGTCCACATCCTATAAGGAATTGAACTTTTAAAATAAATTAAAAAGGAATAAAATCATCCTAAACCAAAAAAAAAATCAAAATAAGACTTAAAAATCAAAATAAAGACTCTTAAATAAATTGGGACACATTTTCTAGTAAAGCTAGAAATTACAAAATTGCCCCTGATTTAAAACTAAATCATAAAATTTTTTACTCAAGATGATAAAAAGACAACCCCCCAAACGCCTTAGACACATAAATTAAACCCAAAAGTACTAGTAAATAGCCTAATAATTTATTCAATAAACTCCATATTAAATCTAAACTGCAATGAGTTCTTGAATTTGAAACTTCTTCTCTTCCTATAATCTGTCATTTTTCCCTTGTTGAAAAAAATTCGACCTCAAGTTTTTGAAGTGTGATAGCAACAAAGATGATGAGTTGTTGAATTGCCACTTTGCCTCCTTAGTTGCTAGTAATAATAGGAAAACTTGAAAGCAATATTTAGACTTATATATGAATTAAATAAGAATTACAAAGTTCATCTCTTGAATTGTTTAGTAAATTACAGTAGTTCTAGGCTGGGGAAAATAATAAGAAAAGGCAATATTTCCATGGTTCATTCAAATGCTTTTACCTTTAGCTCTTTTCTTTTTCTGCATGCTTCAAATGAATATTCTTTATTTATGCAAATACAAATTGCTAACTAGTCACATTTAACTAGGTTCTAGGAGGGGCTTAAAATATGGTTCCACTTTTCAGTATTTTCACATTTGACAAATGAACAAAAAAATTAAACCATAAGTTTTTGTAAAATGCTTTTCTTGGTAGTGGCAAGTATTTGTGGACAGAGGGAGTAGTTACAGGGGAAATAAAGTTGATAGCAAACTTTCTTGCAGACTGTATAATGCAGAACTAGAACCACAAAAATAACATGTATACTGTCAACCATAATCATGACCTCACACTAGTCAAATGAAGAATGTTTTAAATAATTTTTTTTATGTAGAATAAGAAGATTCTTTTCCTAATCAAGCATTCAAAACATAGGCAGATGAAAAATGTTTCAATGAGGGAAAGTTTTTGCTGGCAGTGGCTCCCACCTCAAAAACACAATAGTTAAAATTCATATTATAATTCTATTTTGATCTCCATATAACTAAAGCAATATATTTTATTTTGTACACAAATTGAATCGAATAACATACATGAAAAGTTAACTATTGAATTGAATAACATACATGAAAAATTAACTATGTATTACATGCTCATTGTGTTTCCAATTACTTTGCTTTCAATAATCTAAATTGTTCCCTTCCAAGTTTGTAAATCTTTGCCTAGAATTTCAAATACTTAAACTTACGGGAAGGCCTGCTGAAACTACAGGGTACATGAGAGCACAAGTCCTTCCACATTGTAGGCTTTAAATGCACAAAACCTCCACTTTCACAGCAAAGAGGCTGTTTCAATGCTGTGTATATTTGTTCCAGAGTCCAGACAACCAAAAGAAAAAATAATAAAAATAACAATAAGGTGACTCTATGTTTTTATCAAATAGTATACATTTAAAGCAACAAGTCAATATCTCTTGCACTATAAACCTGGCAGAAAAACAGACAACAAAGATACGCTGAAAAATCTAATGATGTTGCCGCATTTCATTATTCAAATGCACCAAATATATATCAGAAGAAAAAATTCCATATTTAAAGGTCCAAAAAGCAGTTTAACACCCATTCAACCACCAGATGCCAGCTAAAAGTCTTCAGGTAATGCTCCCACTTTGTCAACTTCCATACTATTTTATACCATTTATTTGACCGTCTGCAAATCCCAAGGGCCCAAGCCTTACACATGTTGCTGAATGCACCGTAAATCAAAATAATGATAATTCTAACTCCATTAATTAGAGTCACTGAAGGTTAGGTAGAACCATGGATTTAAAAAACGGCCATTACGTAAAACGGAAAATAAGGGTGGTGTTACCGTTGAGCCGGTAAAAAAATGAGCAAAATATAATTGTTGGAATAGTAGCAGTAACGACCGTTACATAACCGTAACGGCCGTTAAGTTGTATTCGAGTTATCTCAATACCCATAATTACAACCCTTTTTTTGGTGTCTTTCTCGCGCTTGGGAGCTGAAATAGTAGCGTTATTGGTAGAAGATGTACTGATAAAAGAGAGTTTTTTAGTTGAAGGTTTCGTTGCATTGTGAGATTTCTTGTAGAGGGGATTTAGAGGGGATGGACGAAGAGATGAGGATTGAAGGACTTGCACAGTGATGCCGGCGGTGGTTGGTGGAGGAGGGAGATTTGGAGACAGTGATAACAATGATGGTTTGTGAAAAGTAAAGCAAACAAAGCTAATCTAGTTCTATAAATACAAGCAGCACTAGAAAAAAAGAGGATAAGCTACTTTCAGCTATCTGTGTGCCACGTTGGTATTCCACAAATGATGTGGCAGCTACAATTTGTAAATTCTTTCTGTTATCATTCTTATTTTAGACCTAAATAATAATTTGTATCACTTGTAAAAATAATAATAATAATTTTTTGTATTTCTTATATGTTAAAACTCTTGGAAGTTGCTAAAAAATAATTTAATAAAATTCTACTTTTAAATTAAATATTTGAATAAATTGTAAAATAATTGATTAACAACGTAAATTTTATCAGATTTAATGGATGAGATCTAATACTTATTATGAGCTTGAGCTAATATAAATTTTGTGAATTTGGATTTAATTAGTCTTGCACTGTTTTTAATTTTTTCCCTGAAAATAAAGTTTCGCTAGTAGTTTGCTAGTGAATATTTATTTTTATTAGTCAATGCACAATTTATTTATTTATACAACTCATTTTATCATGAGAAATATATTATATTTAGTGTATTTAATGACATTGTAGTGTTGTTAGATTACTGTTAATATTCTACAATGTGGATATAAATTTAAATAATAAGTGTATATATAGAGTTACTCATCACCCACTAAAAGTGTGTATTTCGTTCAGAAGTTATATTCATGAAAGCACGTTGATAGTCAAAATATTCAAATTAAACATATTCAAGTATCCAAATAAAAAACATAAGCCTAGTAGTAAAGTGAAACAAACACAATAAGATCAGTATTCAAAAGCATATAACGATCAAAATCAAGATGAAAATAATCAAAATTTTATACATGTTGAATCTTTATTTGTAGAGTATTATACTTATTAATTAATTATAACTCTTAGATTTAGTTATTTGAGCCAATATTCTCATTTTGCAATTTTGTGGCGTAGCAGTTGATTGTTACTGTTACATTATGGCCGCAGCAACCAGTTAACATTATATGCGACCGTGACCACGATACTGTAAAAAGATAAAGAACTTAGATAAGACTTAGATCTTGACTCCCAGAATTTCTAAGTGATTGGTTGGGAAAGGAAAAGCATCAATAAGTCTACAAGAAACTATTGTCTTCACATGTAATAATCTAAAAGCACCTGGCATGCCATAAATAGAAAAGGTGATTGATTGTACCACAATCTGCTTCATCATCACTCCACCACTACATATAGTGTATCAATAACCTTACCATTTCTGTCGGTATTGACATTGAAAACTCTGTACATCAAACATTCCAATACTTTCACCCTCTTGTTATTAAGTCCAGATAATATTTTCCTTCAAATTCAATTGTATAATCTATACAAAGTAAATGTACACTAACATCTATATCATACAAAAGCATGTTCAGTATTATGTTCACTTAGATGTGTGGACTCTTTGCTTGGAGTCTATATCATACAAAAACATATTCAGCATTATGTCACTTGGATGTGTGCACACTCTTCACTTAGCATCCATATCATACAAAAACATGTTCAGTATTATGTTCACTTGGATGCGTGCACACTCTTCAGTCTCTAAACGTATTAGAATATATAGAATTCTGAAAAATGCTTTCGGTTTTATTTTAAGTTGGTTATTGGGTTGACTAAATCATGAAATTCTTTACACAATATGCTAAAAGACGCAACCCCCAACCCAGATGCACAGACAATAGAAATTACCCTAATTAGCTAAATCTACCCCATTCTCCACCAGTAAACCATAATTTATATCAAGCAATTACAATCTCCATATTAACTTGAACATACTTCTGTAGTTGTACACTAACTGTAAGCAAGAATTACTCACCTGATTTAGAAGTTTCTGCACAGCCTCATCAGAGAGCCCATTATTTCTGTCACTCTTAGGCGCATGATCTGATGATGCTACATCCTTCTTCGCAACCACCTCTACTTCCTCCTCTGACTGCCCCTTCTTTGAAGCCGGAGCATACTGATTTTGGTTCGGATGATGCTGATTCCCATAATATTGCACAGGCACATAGTGACTATTCTGACTATGACTATGGTGATGATTGTTATGATTTCGAACCGAAACATACTGCTGGTGAGGATGATGATTCTGGACCGGGATCACATGAGGCACAGGCACAGGACTATGAATCGGGACATGAAACGGAGACGGAGGAGATGGAGGATAAATATGCATCATAGCAGCAGCAGCAGTAGGAGGCGGAGGAGGAGGCGGTTGTTGAGGGCGCGTAGGAACAAACGCAGGAGCCTGCGCGTTGAGTTTACTGAAGGATACATTACGGGAAAGCGAAGGATCTGAAGAAGAAGTAGGAGACGAAGAAGTAGGAGAAGCAGAAGAGTGAGAATGATTTAGGGTTTCTGATCCAGATTCAACAACTTCTTGTTCTTGTGCCATTACTACTACCAAGTAGTGGTATTTTTTTATTTTTTTTTTGTATAAGATTTTTAGAGATCTAGGGTTTTTTGAATTTACGTCGGCACAGGGAGGAGGAGAAGGGTGGCGGCTTGGCCTTGGGCGCGGCCCTGAAGAGGCCGGAGGAAACAAATGGAGAGGATTTCTCGGTTTCAGCAGGTGGTGATAGTTTAGTATTTATAGTTTGATTGATGGATTTCACCTATTGTGAAAAAAAAAATGGGCGGGTCCATGTGGGGTCCATGTAATGTAAAGATAAGCGTAGTGAAAGTGGGCTCCATTTTAACGCACTAATGGACGTTTTTGTTTGTCTGTTGGGGTTAATGGGATTAATGGAAGGGATAGGTCCATGATTTATGACCAATTTAGATTATTATTATGATTATGATTATCATCAAACACCAATGTATTATTATTATTTTTTTTTTTAAGAAGAGTCCATGTATTTTGTGGGCCTACTTGGACAGTGATTGTTATAGTTGTAAGAGCTTGTATGCTTATATATATATATATATATATGTATATATATATATATAGTCACTTCATTCATATCATATAAAACTAATAGCCTTCATCGTCAAGCTAAATATTAGCAAGAGATGCATGAAAATTAAGCAACTCGAAGCTCTGACTATTTCCATCAATGACAACTACGCCTTTCCGTTCAAGGCGGAGATATAGACAAATCTAACAATTAGCAAGTTATTCAAATGGAATTCGTAAAATACTTCAATCAAATGGAGCACATATTTTAAAATAAAAATTTGATCGATTTCAAATTGAATTTCATTATTTTAAATTTTTTTAAACTAATCAAATTTAAATTCAATACTATTTTAATTAAACTATATTATTTTAATTAGACTTGGCTCGTTTACACTATGATGGTGTTTTTTCTCCTCCATATTAAGTTTGGTTGGGAGTGTCTCAAATCTTGAAACTACGCATCAGTCGGGATATGAGGAGCGTCAAGCGAAGAGCATGGACTCTGTAAACTTTGGACCTGCCTAGATGAGAGAGAGGGATAAGACGCTAGGGTAAGATAATAATGGACTTGTTGTCACTTTAAGATATAGTGGATTATCGTGAGTGTATATGGGTTGAGCCGAAGGTGTTAGATCTTGAATGCCAGAAAGTGTTAGACCTTAGTTGCAGGCAGGTTCTAAACATCGCGTTGATGAAAGTTGATGGACCTTGTGTTGGTGGAACAACAAAAGATATTGGACCTGGATCAATGGAATGACAAGAATTAGACTTTTGAGCTGATGTTGGATATTTGCCTACATGATAAAGGAATATGAAAAGAAATATTAGGAGGTTGTGCCAAGCTTATAGCCTGGCTCGATCCCTTTAATATTTAAAACAATATGATTGTATGTACATAGTTAAAGACTCGAAGAAGAGTGAATTTGGAGATGGTACCATTGCTCCCTTGGGTATGTGAGTGAAAAGGTTAACAAGACTCTCACTATGACTTTTTTTGGTGGGAAATGATTTTAGGCATTAAATATCTAGAGAGCGACCAAAAGAAAAAGAAAAAGGACAGCCTCTTAGTGGATGATTAAAATATTACTCTTTCAGCAAGGCATACTAGAGAATTCTTTGGCATAAAAGTCTTTCCTTGCTCGAAAAAGCCTCTTATTAAGTTGAAGATAATTTAGGCAATTATAAGGATCTCTTTATGAGTTGCATGACTATAAGTGATTAATGAGTTAGAGTTGCATCATATTGTGGTTGGACAAGGTGATAATATATTTTAGAGGTTGTGGAGTCTTGCGATGAGGTGACAAAATTTCGTTTTTTAAATATAGCAAAAATTGTGTGTCAGATGGATTTATAAGGAGTTATCAAAAATGACTTCTCTTATAAGTTAAGCAGGATCATCCATTGGTGAAATGGATTATTATAGGAGAGAGATGTTGGATATTTGGATAACTATGGAGCCAAGGTGGTCATTCTTACGAGGCCTTAGGTCATTTTGTTGACGATTACTTAGTTTTTAGGCATCTTGAGACATGCTTTTGGAGCATTTAGACATTCTTAAGCTTACCTAATGTGACTCGTATTTGAGAAGTCATCACACTCATAGTTCAAATTGTAAAATTTGAAATAACTCTCATTTCTTTAGAACTCTAATGAAATTCACGATAAGTTATTGATTTCAGCTTTGCAATTTGTCAAAGTGCGGAGGTCCAACAACCAAGTAACAATGTCGAGGATAGTGATGAGAAGCGCACTATTTAGTATCTACCATAACAGCTATTAGAAGTGATATTAGTTCAATTTAGCAGGATTGAAAGATTTTTACTAAATCAAATTAATTTTTTTAGTTTAAAATTTTTTTAAATCAAATCAAACTATCATTATGATTAAACTGTTGGTTTGATTTGATTTTATTCAATTTGGTCTCCTTCGATTTATCGGATATAAATCAAAGATATTTCTTTTATAAATCGTCTTTTTTTTATTATAAATTTATAGAAAAAATACCGATAAAAAAATCCTAAAATAGATCAATATATAAAATAAAACTTGTTTATTTCATTAATTAACACATCCAAAAATGGCTTTTTTTTTCAAAAATTAAACTTTTTTTTATTTATTTTTAGTTAATTTCACAAATTATAAATTTTTTTAAAATTTTAAATTAATGTTAAGTTAAAAAAAATATGTGGATATATATAAAATAAAATTAAACATATTCCATTATAACAATAGTAATAAATAAATATATATATATTCATTTTTGTTTAATTTAAAATTAATTAAATCGATTTTTTAATTTATTTTATTTATTAAATTAATATAAAATTATTAATTATTATTTAATTTGATTGATTTAATTCTATAAAATCGAAATGACTTCGACTCGAGGATTTGAGGCCAATCAAAACAGCACTTTTTTAGACCAATCAAAACAGCACTTAGAAGAAAATCACCTGCCATCTCTTGATCTACACTTTTTTAGACTTGTTCAACTTATTATTATTTTTTTATTTCTTTCATATCCATTAAAGAAAACGTATATTTTACTCTAAAGACAAAATTAATAATTAACAAATAATAATTACGTTTAGAATATTAAATAAAGTAGGGTGAGGGTAACTCATCATATTTTTATTGTTAATATTACATATTATGTGTTAAATGCTATTACTTATCTTGTAATAAAACATATTTAATTATATTTCATACTTAATATTAATTCTATATATAGGTAAAAATTATGTAAAAATATTTAAAAATAAAAATTAATTTTATAATGTTATAAAGAAAATTACTTAATGTTTTATTTCATTAGTATTGCCTAATACCTAAACTTCATATTATATATTCTTTCAATTAAAAAAAATATACATTGTTAATTTTTATTAATTATATAAACATCAATATTATATTAATTATATTTATTACATCGTTTTATATTTTATATTTATATGTTATTTTACATAAATTAATATTATAGATAAAGTAAGAGAGTTACTCCTAATCTAACAATAAAATTAAACAATCAATCTCACTTATTCAATATAAATATGTATTATTAAAATTTAAAAAGAAAATATACAAAATAAATTTACTTTTACTAGTCTAATTAATTTTATAAATTTTTATTTTTATTTATTTGATATTATAATTTTATTTTCATATGTTATTTATCATAAAATATCAATATAAAGTGTTAATAATTATGAAATTTCAATAGTTATTACTTGTTAAAAATAATATTTATTAGGAGCTTTTTTATTATTATTATAGAAGGAGCGGAAATGTTTATTATTGATAATAATAAAAAAAAATTATAATATACAATAATTTTTTATTTATAATAAACCTTGAAATGTTATAAAAAAAATGTGAAATTTATAAAAGTATTGAATTTAATAATAATTAAAAATGAAATAATAATATTTTAATAACAAAACCTTCTATACTGTCTGTCTAAACAAATAAACCCTTCTCTTTCATTTCACTAAAGTCGATCAATGTCAACCCTCAAGTATGAATTTTTCTGTTTTTGGTCAAGTGTTTTTAAAGTATAGAATTCATTTGCAAGTGATAGAATCTGGTGATTTTGACTTCTATAAAATTAAATTAAATTGATGGGAGTAAAATACTGTAAAATCTCTATAAATTAATAATTTTTATTATATAATAAATTTTTATAATTTAGATTTAAATTAATAGATTAAATTAATATTTAATTAATTTATTTATTTTTTAATTAATAAAATTTATAAATTCAAACGTTATTAATTTTCATTTGTTCCAACTATTAAAACATGAAATTCCAAATAAATTCAGTAAAATTTTATCGGTTATTCCCGAAAGTAAAATCATTGTGAAAAGCCTCCCTTGTTATTGCTGATAAGGTTGTAATGCTCGAAGTTTTAGGTTTCAGTTTCATTACACTTATGTTATATATGTATGGATCTTACTCTTCTGGCATTGTTAAGACAGGTCCATTGCAATTCAAATTATATCTCTGTTTTGTTTATAGTTATAGCATTCTTCTTTGAGCCAATAGGGTACATTTATCAAATTTGCTTATGCCACTAGCAGACCATAGTTACAATGATTTACATGATATGATATCAATTCTATATATTTCAAATTAAGATTAAAAGCAAAATAATCATAAATGAGTTTTGAGTACTACTTGAAAGCTCAAGAAGAACACGAAGAACTTGAAGGTTTTTTTTAGAGAGAGAATGCAAAGATAGAGATGTTTGGACATTAGAATTAAAATTAACTATAATGTTATTTTTGATTGATGTTTGGACACAAATCAATTTATTATTAATAATGATTAAAGTAAAAAAATATATAAAAAACATGTAATTGAGATTCTTTTCATTTATTATGTAAGTATATGTAATATGAATGTTGAACCAACCATAATAGTAGCATAGAAAACCAAACATAATAAAACTTCGGATTCTGTGTGATTTTTTTTAGTTGATTCTAATTGAAATAGTATCAAATTTTAATACTAAACCTATCGAAATCGCCGACTCATTTAACCAAATTAAAAAGGTCTAACATGCATGTGATACAAAGCAATTGATAGTAGAAGAATAATCACATAACATATTATAAAATTAGACATGTTCATCGTCCGGCGATGGCGTTAATTAGTGAAGAAAATTATAGATTTATAAAATAGATCATTAAAAAATTAATATTTTTTAAATTCAGATCAACCCGTAAATACGTCTATAAAACTTACCTAAAGATATATGCATAAATTCAAATATATGTGCTTCATTCTCCAACCAATTCCACTGTCTATTTAACTTTCTCTAAATCCTACCAATTTGATGCATACCAATTTAACACCTTGAAAAATTGTAAAAAAGCCGACATTCTGTTGTTGTCACACCAAAGGAGGGGCTTATAAAGGGAACTCTAGTTGCAGTCTTGCCCTTCCAATTTTTCCATTGTGCTTCTTGCCTGCCTGCAGCAGTTCACAAGCTTAAAACCTGTCAAGACTCTTGTCATTGTATAATTGCATTAGTCAATACTTCAATACATTTTCTTTTATTAACAAAATCAAAGCTTGAACTTTTAACACCCAGAAAAACAACAGTGATCCATCTTTTTTATTATGGACGTCAATTGCTAGTTTGCCACAGTACAGAGGAAGTTTTGGATTCTCCTAACAAAAACACATAGGATAACTCTCAATAACTGCTAATTCCAATAGCTTTTCTGTTTTTCTAAGGCATCTCTCACCATCCCAAACAAAAGTTACTTTTCCCAATTTTAAAGACAATATTTATCAATTTTTAATCTTTCGAATCTAATGTCTCTCAAAGACTGAAAGGAAAAGAAACCCACAAACTGAAATCGATTAAATAATCAACAAAACCAAAAAGAACCAATTAACGAATCGAGCAAGTGGAAAAAAAAAACTGTAAAGATGAAGAAGAAAATAATTGAATCTTCAAAAAATAATAAACTACAAAACAAATTTTTTTATAAAGAATAATAATAAGGAAGAATACAATAACTGCAAGCCTAAATTTATTTATAAAAGAAAAGAAATCAATAACTAATTATATACCATGCCCCTAACATTCAGAAAAATATCAAAATATAATTATTGCAGGTATGTAGCACATAAGGAACTGGAAAGACTACTGAGAGGCACAATAACAGAACCCAGATACTCTCCATTCCTTAAACTGCTCAAGTTAAAATTTTCCCAAAACATATGATTTGTATTTCACTCATCCTCCTCTCAATAAAAGATTAGAACCAAAGATCATTGAACCTTAGGCAGTTCAATTATTTTTCAGTCAATGATCAATTCACTCAAGAAATACCTTCATATCAGCTGCTCACAGGATTTTATTTATTCTCTTTGGATTCAAACTTCATTTTGATAGCATCCCAAAAGGCAGGAATGATCTCATCGTTCGGAACTTCCTTGAATGATGGAAGGTAATTTACATCCACAATAACATGGTCATTGGTGCCTTCCTGAATCTGAAAATTTGGCAGCAGAAAGAGAGTTAACAATAGATGCAAATTAATATATAACTACAGCTATACTGTCTGAATAATAATATCCTAGCCATAGGTTTACAATCTGTCATCTCTGTATATTCAGCTTGCTTTCTCACCAGGGAAAACAACACAAAATCAAAAGGTTACTCGGCAAAATTAGCATCAATTATGCCAAGAAGTTGATAGCAGATCGAGAATGAATAGGTATAGTAAAGCATTTCAATAATATATTACTTTTCTCTCTCATTTAGAGTTCTGTGGAAATTTTCTTTATCATCATGAGAGAAATTCCTGACTCAAAGACATCGATGAAATGAATCATGTATACCATCATATGGCCATTAACTCAATACACATCACTGGAGAACCAAAGTTTTGTTAAGATCAAAGTAAAGTTTTACTACAATGTTATCAATCAACAAAAAGATAAATTGCTGCAAAGAGGCTAAACCCTTGCAAAGTTTTGTTCCCAGTGCCACTGCAAATGCATACACTACTTTTTAACACATGGCAAAGTTTGGTTCACTATTATTTTTTTTTTCACCCTTCCATGTAAGAATTTATTTTAGTGCCTTAAAAGTAAGAATGAAAGCACAAAATTACCAGCAAAATGTAAAATTCAAATTAAAAAAAAAAAAATTCTAATCAACTTATAGAAAGGATAGAGACTGCATCTTTGTTATAACATAAAAGCAAAGATGTTAAGAATTACTTCAGAAAAAATAACAAAAAAATGAACAGAAAAACGAACTGAATGAAATCATCTACATAATTATAATATCGAAACAGAAAGGTGGTTTAATGGCATTGGTGAAAATGGTATCCAAATTCAAATGCCTGCAGACAAAGAACTAATCCAAACTATGAGCCAGCCCATGTACCATTACTACCTAACAAATCAATGACAAATTAAGGTAGTGAAAATTAAGGCCACAGGGATAAGATAAAAGTAAAAGATATAACTTGGTGAGAATCAAATTAAAGAACAAGTGATGAAAGGAACATAGCTAGAAAAACATCAAGTGAGACAAATGACATAAAGAAAGACAAATATGCTTTGCCAAGGAATAGATGGGGTTTAAATACAGAAGTAAAAGGAAAATTTCTCAGGCGAAGATAAGGAGATGAAAAAGAAACAGATGCACATAAAGAGAGAGGATTTGCAAGTGAGGAACAAAAGAATAGTGCCAGAGGAGGTGTTTTATTTTTTTTTAAAGAAGATAAGTGAAGATAATATGCAAAAGATGTTGTTTTAATAGTTTGGGAATTAGGTATATTAGCTCTTATTATTTATTGAAGTCAGAATAGGCCTACGGCAGCAGACAGATATGGTACATGCAGTAAAAATTGTCCATGTGGTATTTACATGGTGCTACATAGTCATCCTAAAATGGACAGTATCTAAATTAAAAGTTATGATACGCACATGCTGTATAACTAAATTTGAAAGCATAAGCCAACTGATAGCTAATGGGAAAAAAATCCAAAGGCATTGAATTGACCCAGAAGTGAAATCATTTAATGAAGTGCTAAACAACAATGCATACTCGTTTTCGTTTCCTCCTTTTCATGAATGCATATTTGTTAATGTACTATGATCCTCTATCACACTTAACAATAAACAACGAAATTAACTCAAATTAATCAAGCCTCTAATACTTCCATACTTCCATCAGTTAAAAAATGCAGAATGCACAAGAGAAGTAGTGAAGATAGAACAACTTACAACAACATCGAAACCAAATATAGTAAGGTCAAGCTTTCTTGCAAGCCAATTTGCAGTATCAGTTACTAGACCAAGATCAAAACAATGAGTATTAGGTGTGAATGAATCCTTGTTGCCAGAGCCCTCTGTGTTAGTGGGAAGTGATTTTAAGCTGTGCAGATTCAGATTAACGTTATGCAATCGCATATGAAACCTTGATCATAATTTAATTCAAGAAAACCGAAGAAAGGAAAACACATGCCACCTGTCAAAGAGTAAAGGCCCATTTCTTTCAGGTAATTTTATCAAGATATCTACATTTGGTGTAGATTTCTTAACAGCATAGAAAACTTTCTCACCCAGGACATAGATCTTGAACAAAGTGGATGAATGGTCAACATATTCCTGCAATGCCAATTATTCCCAGTTCTGAATTCCAAGAATACATTATACGCGAATCAAAAGAAGAAGACTGCATATATTTAAAAAGAACATTTTCAAGTAATTAATCAATTATATAATTTATTTGACCCATTAACAAACTTGGACTTCAAACCATATTTCAAAACCATATTATAATACCTTAAGTTTTCTGGAATTAGTGTGTCAAATTCTGTTGTTTCTGTACTAGTTGAGATACTATATTTTGACATTGTTAAGTTCCACTCCAGTCAAACATATAAAAAGACTAGTACACTGTATTAGGATTCATGTTTCTGTTATCCGATCAATAAGACAAAGCAGAAGGGAAAAGTTATCTGCGAAGGGAGTTTTGAAGGCTTGTTCCCAGCAGAATTCGACCAGCATAACATATAAGCACGCTCCTTAGCGTAGAAACAAATATAATTTATAGATTCAATCTAAAGCTTTAGAAAACCTTAAAAAAATTCCTAGTGAAATTTATCCAAGACATAACAGATAATCTAAATGCCAATGATGATAGACTTTGGTGATTGTGATTTGAGATATGAATACTGGAACCTCCCTTGCTATTGACCTTTTTTTGTTTTTGGAATACATCAAATGCAATAAGAATGCTAGTAATATACCAAAAAAATATATAACCCTTTTAAACATTAAGCGACCTTCCAAAAACACAAAATGAAATTAATTGCACATGGGAATCCACATTGAAAACAACACAAGACAGAAACATAAGATTCAGGTGTACCAGCTCAAAATTATTCAAAAACAATGCCATAAACTAGTAAATGCAAAGGTTGGTGGCCGTTATATTTGTATTTCATAATCATAAGCCAAGTAAATTATAGACGAGATGCACTTGTAGGAGATAGCCTAGTTGTAGCGCATCTCTCAGCTAGACAATAGACCCAGGTTGAGTCCCCAATTCCCCAACGCTCATAAGGAATTGTAGAGAAGATTCCCAATATTAATTATATTGATAAGGGGCAAAAAAATACACCAAAGTCATCATAAGGTTAGTATGTATGTGCTTACCTGAATAATTGCTGGAACAGGAACACCTAAATTCTTAAAATCTTCAACTCTAAAGACAATCGCCTGTGATGTGGAGATTAATCACTTTAAAAACAGATGACAACAGAAGGGACAAAGAACCATAATTATAATAGTGATGATATATGAAGATACAAACAATGTCCAAGATGTTAGTAGGTGCTTAGGTAAACCCAAATGATGGACTATTCCATTGGTTAGATTCTTCCCCCAGAAAGCCAGAGTAGTTTATGCCAACAACTTAATACCAAAAGAGGTAGTTCTTGTAAGGTAATATTTTGGAAAGACATTAAGCAAATTAAACATCTACTGTGATAAAATTAAATAACATTCAATAATTACTATCCAAGCAAAACAATCATCCTTCTTACGAAACATAGTTCATGAAAATAATAATTAACAAAGGAACAAAAAATTTACCACCCTTAAAATGGGCATTCATGCAAACTCAAGCTTATAGATAAAAGCGCAATTTGTCAGCATTTTTAAACTAGCTCTACTTATGCCCTATATCAAGCATATTGAACATCAACATTTTAGAACAGTAGCAGAATGATATGTGACTACAGTACTTAAAAATTGCAAGAGGGCAGGCGTCTTTCTTATCAGTCTCATGAGTTTCCAGTAAGTTAATTAGGAAGCTTTTGGTAATTGGTAATGTTGGCTCCATCAGGTGAGACCATAACAAGAAGTCAACAGAACAAATAGGCCAATATAAGCAAACTCCTGGTATTAATTGCAAACCCTTTATTGATAAGCACCACCAGAACTAAAAAGTAACATAGAAGTTAAAAAATTTATAATTAACAAATTACTTTAAGCGAACAATAATATTATGAATGGAAGAGTAGTCTCTCAATCATAAATGGAAGAGTGGTATCTCTAGCTACCAAATTTATTAATTTCGGTAAACAAAGCCCTGATAGAGTCTAGCAACCAAAGTAGTTTCTGCAGCAGCCAAACAAATTCTTACCATACTGTGAGCATCAGCTAATCCACAGGCAATTTGAGGTTTGACTATACTTGGACGAGTTAGTTTAGCTTCTGACAGCCTCTGTACCAGATCAGGCTCATTAAAATCATTAACCTGCATAATTGAACACCAGAAGTAACTAATTTGAGGAGAAAAATGGAGAAAACAAGGAAAAATCATTATGGTTGATATTAATCTTTAACATGAAGAGTATCAAAGATAACTTTCCTAGTTTTTACTGTTGCTTATTCCGACATACAGAGTTACAGACCACTACTTTAGTTTTAGGTTACCAAAATTCCTACATAAATACAGACCATTTGTCAATTCCATAAATGGCAATGATAAAAATAATAACAGCATCAAAGGCGGCATTGCAAATGAGAAGGCTTTAACAACAATTTCTTTTGATTCAAGGATTCTCTGGCACATTCTCATCTATGGGTTATGTTACTCACATTTCATTGTTTAACAGACATTGATAATATTGTAAGAAAATTTAGTGCCTACAGCAAGTTTCATAAACATCTCAGTACATATTAATGAACCTTGTATGCATTGTGATCTGGACAATAAAAATCTGAAAATAATTGAGAAGATTACTAATAAGAAAGTAATTCAAGTGATAATAAAAAAAAAAAAAAAGGATTGTGGCATCAATTATTTCACACACACCTCAAAGTTAAAGCTAAGATATTATATCTTTAAACATTTAATCTGAAATTATAATATGAGAGTGCACCTCTCTACTTACAAGTCCACCATAAAGTTTAAACTGTTAATGTGAAAATCCTGTTAATCTTACTTTCTCCCAATGCCAAAGCAAATGGCTCGATGAACATATCTTCCAGAACCCACTGCCAACTTGGTCAATTAGCAAATTTAGTCTTGCTGAAAGTCCACCAAAATAAGCAAATGTCTATCTTAAGAAAATACTAAATTTCCAATCCAATTTATTCTGAGTTCAATGCCATTTCTTGCTAGCAGCTACAAGTTTAAGTTCTAAATCTACAAAAAAATTTACATTTCTGGAGCAACAAGTTCAAAATTGTATAAACCGTAAAGCTACTTCGTTTGAAATAGTACTGGCATATCTAGATTTTTTTATCAGTGCTATGTTAATAGTAGCAATCTTGAAGTATTCATTGTTTCAGTAACACAGGTCCAAGACAACTAGTTTTTGTGGGAGCATGAGTTGCACTTCAGTAGAGACAAACCAATAGGCATTAATTACACTTTAGCTTCTCTACTTAAGAGAAAGATCAACAAATATCATTATCATGTTATCAAATTAATCATATGGTCCTAAGGGGTTGACTTAGTTGTCTCATCTTGGTGTCTGATGAGTCAAGACTTGACCTGGACTCAAACCCCAGTGTTTACACTTTAGCAGTCACCCCATGGATTTATTCACAGCATTTCCTAGAGCCTATGTGATGTCTCCTCATTGTCATCCGGAAAAGGGAAAAGGGCAATGGGAAAAAGAAAAGGCAAGTGAGTAATTTCATGCTGTGTCCATTCAATGCTCAGTCTACTAAATAAAATAGATACCATTCTGACCAAAAGACCTTTAGAAAATGTGGTCCTCTGATTGTATGGCGGCCTTCTGTGTTGAAATCCTCCAGCTCAAGAAGAACTTGTTGGATTTTTAGCCGATCTACTACAGGGTATATTTTATCAAGCAGGTCAATCACAAAGAAATTAGAGTGGTCTTCCATGTACCTATATAAGAATAAACACTTGTAACTTGTAAGGACTCCGAATATTATGACATTAATCTAGAACTTTATTTATGATGCGACTGAAAGTGATCCAACCTGCATAATGCTCCATGTAAGAATCATATTTCTATTATATGGAGAAAAAGTAATGGATCTCAGTGAGATTTGGAGGAAAGATCATGATACATGTTCTTGTCATGTGAACAACAAAAGAAAGAGGGAAAATATGAGAACATCAGAAAATAGTAATGTGTTTATTCATCACACACTGTGACGTGTTCAGAGATAGCTTGAAAGATTACCTTTGTAATTCCTGCATGCCTGTGGTGTATGTAATTTTGTTTGAGGATTCTGTAGAACCACCTAATTCAACAGAGATGATTTCATCTGTTGCTTTATGCAGAACTATGTCAACATTTTGTAATTGAGATAGTAGGGGGAGTTCAAATGTCAGGGGCAGAAACATCAATCCATTTGGGGTTGGAGACATGGGGAATGCACCCCTCTGCAACAATACGTACAAAGTATAAGCTTCAAACAATATACACAATCCAGACTACAAATCACATTTTAGAACCTCTGAATGTACGCAATACAGACATAAATCACATTTAGAAATTCTGAGATCTGAATACACTAAATTAGAAAATTTAAAGTGGAGGCAAATGAAGAGCTAACCAATATTCAATTATTGGTTCTAAAGTTATAATGAGTTATTTCTCAATGGCAATGCAGGAGTTTAATCAAGGACTTCAAAGTTTCATATTAACTTCTTTGTAATCAGCGACCATCAATGCTACATCCTTTTCATGGGTAAAATGGGTTTAAAACATTAGAAAGTTTAAAATGAGAACATCATAAGAGTTTGAACACATATGAGTCTAGGTTCCAAAACTAGATCCAGTCAATTTTAAATAGCTATGCAGGAGTATACTAAGGAATATCTTAGTTTCATAATGTTTTTACATAATCAGAGACCATTAAGGAACTGATATTCTTTCCCTTTTAATTTATCCATTTTTTTTTCTCTCTGTTTTCCAAAATACTTCCAATTCACTTTTCAAGGGCTCACCTTAGCAAAATCTTCTTCACGGGAAGGCTTCATGATGTAACCAACAGTCACAACATTGTTGCCAATCGCCTGTTGAAATTCAAAAAACAAAATTCACAGGATGCCAAATTTTCTTTTAAATAAAGTATGTTTCCAAGTTCCAATATATTAAAAATTTGAAATCTAAGCAAATCCCATAATTGAATTTGTCATCTTAAATAAGTTCAAATTTTCATTTCGTCTAATAGAAATTTTCATATAGGATTATAGAAGAGGGTCCCGTAGCCAGGGACCCACTATTCCAGAAATAAAAGTCTAAAGGTTTGAGCTTTGCCTATGAAATATACAGGACACTATTCCAGAAGCAAATCTTTGATATTTATTGTCTTTGAAATACTGCAATTTTCTTCATCTGTTCTCCTAAATGCTCTAAGCATACTTTATATTTATGAAAAGAAAATGTCTACAAAATAGAAATATTTATCTTTGAAAATAATTGAAGAAGTATATATGCATAAATAAGAATCACGCCTGCCAACCTTTCTATTCAAATGGCAAATTGTCAAAAACAATTCTTCTAGTTTATTAATATAAAGCAAGCTTGAAATGTCACATGCAGCAGCCACACCTTCAGCATCTGAAAGAGAATGAGAAGCCAGTTTCAGCACCTAAAGTGATTAACAAAGCCACAAAAACCCATTAATTTCTCTTTTTGTCTCCTTTATCATAAATTGGCACATAAGACCCTAGACTAAACTAGTATGTTCACAAATAGCATCATATAAGGTAGTACTCACCCATGACAATGATGATCCAACCCAAATTGCTTAAATGATTAAAAGAATCCAGCTTGTGATTAGAAACAACATACAAAATAGACCCTCCAATATCACTCCAAGCCAAAGTTATCTCCTTCAAGGCATCACCAGTAGATGAGCCACCATACAGATTAAAGCAATCAAAGGAGTATTGCGTTGCCATCTCTTTAAGCAAATTCACCTATAAATATACAATAAATAGATTGCTATAAAAAAATTATATATATAAGGAAGTGATGAATTTGGACTGAAACCTAAATAAAGAGTTCTATATAAACCTTATCGTCGGAAATGGCAGGTGAATAAGAAATTCCCTGCACAGAATCAAATGATAATCAAATATCTGTTAATAAATGTCCATTTGTCAAAATAGATGAAAGTCAGTTACCAAGCGGAGCTTGGAATAGCGGAGTCTACGGAGAAGAGAGAGAGCTGCCGGCGATAGCGTTCCGGTGGCGGAATTGTCTAGTAAAACAGAGTCGTCTAGAATAACTCCAGTTACTAATGCAGCCATTTTTCTCTGCGAGTAGGAAGATAGAATATCAGAGAAATGATGACAGAGAGACTCAGAGAACATATGCTTCCTTTTTGTTTTCTATATTTAATATTTTTTTATTTATTCTATTTTTTAAAAAACCACTGGCGCATTCAATCGTGTGCAATGAAATATATATATAAATAAATTGTTTAATTTTTTTAAAAAATTACTATTATTATTATTTTCTGACATGGCTCTAAGTGGTCCCACACCTTATTTAGCCATCAATAATAATAATAATAATAAATAAAAAAGAAATTAACAAAAAGAGTTCCTAAAATTATGTTTGGTTCACTGATTATGTTGGAGAAATACAAAGAAATTAAATAAGAAAAATAAAAATAAATAAATAAATTTAATTTTTTTTATATTATTTAAATTATTTATTTGCATAAGAAAATAAATGAGAAATAAAAAAAAATAAAAAAAAAATTATCATTCTAATTTTATAAAAAAAAATAATATATAATTTTTATTTTTTATATCTTATAATTATTAATTTCTCTTATTTTTTTCAAAATATTTAAAAGAAAATTATTTTTCTAAAATTAAAATGAGAAAATATAATTTCTTCTATTTTTTTCTTTTTTTTTAATTAATTAAATAAAGAAAATAATATTCATTTCTCTCTCTTTTTTCTCTTTTCTTTTCTTCTCTTTTCTCTCCGTTTCCGTCAAAACAAACATAGCCTAAACCTACAGAGTATACGAAAATGAACCAAAAATTAGAATGATGGTTGAGTTTTGATAAAACCATTTCTCATGTCCACCTCAATTCTCAATCCTTAATCCTTAAATAGACTCACAACCATGAGTTCACATGTGCAGTCATAGCAACTATTGTAAACCAGTAGAGTTGAAGTGGGCAATGATTGTAGGTTGATAATTTTTATGCTTGGAGTGATCCGTATATATTGGATTGAAGATTCAGGCGAATCTCTTTTCCCAATACTTTTGCTTTCAACAGCAACCTGATAGCCAAATAATGACCCTATCGTTTCCTCATTTAACCTACAAATTTAAAGAATTTAATAGCTATAGAATAGAGTGAGGTAAAATTCAATTGGAGGTATATTGCAACTTACTGGAATGGTCCAGAACTAATGTCATGCTAGACCATTGAATTACCAGAGCAGACAATAACCTTATCCCAGAAGAATTGCTTTAACTTGATCTTTGGAGCTCAGAGAATTATCTTTAACATAATTACTAAGTCCCCAGTGATCTGGTATAGGAGGTGTAGGTATTGAGTTTCCCTTTGGTGAAGTAGCAGGTGGAGCACGAATACCATTTAGAGGAGGAGGTGGCGGTGGTCCAAAGGTGGAGGACCAGGAGCTAATGGAGCTTGAATTTGAGGAGCTGGACTGTTAGGCATTGGACTTTTAGGAGCTAGACTTTTAGGCACTATGGCATTGGTCTGAAAGAAAATACTCCTAGGAAATGTTGCTCCTACATTGGTTTCTAATGATGGTGCTTCGACTAGCGTAATCAGCCTTCACAGACAGATTACTCTTAAAAGTAGTCTTTTTTTGCTTTCAGAAATGTAATCTTTGTTATTGGAATTTCCATAACCGGAAAAATTGTGTGAATAACCTGAAAATTTGTCCTAATTTAAAATGTTAACATACTTGAAATTACAACCCTTATAATATATACTTGATGAACCAATATATATACATGTTTAGGGAGGTATTGCATTTCTGATGGAAAGTTAAGATCCATGTTTTTCCTGGAGCTGACAATTTCAAGCACATGCACTCCAAAGCTATAAATGTTTGTCTTTTTAGACAATTATCATCTAATGGCATTCTCAGAGGCTGTGTAACCTTTAACAAACACTTAACAATATATGTTTACAAGTCATATTAATAGAATGTTAAATATATAAGCTGGAAATCAAATCAGAATAAGTAATATGGTAAAAGAGTACAATTTAGTACAATCAAATCAGAATAAGTAACATTGTCTTTCATATTGTAGCTGTCTATGTCAATTTAGTTCCAAAATCAAGAACATTGTTCATATTACAGTAATCTAAGCATTCCCATTTTGTGTGCTTGTTTTCTTGCTAGGTGAATCACTAACATTTTTTGTCTTCGACTTAACTCTTCCATCCATAAATGAAGCAATTTCAGATGCTCTCTTAAAGTTTTTATATTTGCTAAGAGGCATTATATTAGCAAAATTGTTTCTAGTCCCAGTTGGCATGTTAGCAGCTGCATTATACACGCCTTCAAAACTAGACCCACATGGTACACTTGTTCCCCCAACTCCAGGTGCACTTGGACCACATCCTCCACTTAACAATCCTTTTGCACTTGAGCTTGATTCCCTTACTTGGCTTGGAGTGGTGAATCTAGCATTTGAATTTGTTATTCTTGATGTATGTGAACTTATTGCAGTAAGCCTTTGTGGCATAACACTGTACTTATTGAACTTGGTGGTTTATATGGCCCTGAATTTTTCTGAATAGAAGGAATTTCATTACTTAAAATTCATGTATGAATATTTGTCTAAGTTACAAACAGTAATACATATTCATTTCTAAATAGGCAATTACCTGGGGAGCTGCAGTAAATGAAGTGGGTTGTAATAAATGTCTCCTAATTGCCCCTTCTAGTGCTAGCTCCGTTTACAAAAACATGAAAATTCAAAAGAATTAATTTCCATCAGTTACAAACAGTAATACATATTCCATAAGTTACATAATCAATTCCCCAATTGCAATTAGCCGGTGAGCAGTCAGTGAAGTGCATTGTGATGATTGCCTCCTATTTGCCCCTTCTAATGCTTGATCCTTTTACTAAAGTACAAAAATTCAAAAGAATTAGTTTCCATAAGATACAGACAATAATACATAAGCAATTTCCAAATTGCAATTACCTGGTGAGCAGTCAATGAAGTAGGTTGTGATGCATATTGGGGCTGCTTTCTAGGCCTTCATCTCTTTTTCTAGATGGTTGACCCTGCATGCATGACGTACCCATTAGATTAATAAATAAAATAAATAAGTTTACCTATAAATTGCCATTAATGGAAGAATAACAAAAACCTATGAGCTTGGTATGTGGTTCCTATTGTCACTTGTAGTACCAGTTGCATTGTTGCTAGCATTTACTTCAAAATATGATGCATTTAATTGTTGAGACATATATTACTTTCTTTTTTGTAACCTCAAACGCCTTTGTCATGGTGTTTCCCCTGTTCCAGCCTTGCATTCTCTAACATTATGCCCTTGTCCACAATTACCACCAAACACTGTCCCACCAGCTCTTGAAACTCTTAAAACGGTTTCTTGGTTCATTAACAGCCTTTAACCTCTTTTTCTTTGGCCTACCAGTAAGTTAACTAACTATAGGTGAGTAAATATCATCATCTTAAGTTCTCTCCCTCTCATGTTGGCTTGGTAATGGATTAATTATATGTTTATACATTGCTAGATAAGTCTCTTTGGAATAATAGTGGTGCACATACTTCTCAGGCTGCTTTCTGTTTTTATGTATGGCTGAGACTGCTTGCAAGGTATCCCACTTAAATCTCACATCCTACAGCTACAAGCCATATCAACCAAATTTACCACATTTTGTTGTGTTATAAAAATCAACTTCATACTTCTTTTCACCTGCTGGGATGTACAAAAGCAATTTCTACTTTCAAATTTCATTTTCTCTAAAGTATCTTGAATCTATGGACATACATCCCATTTATATTTGAGCATGCCTATGTATTTTATATGGAATCTCTTCATTAATCTTCTCCTTATCCATTCAAACATACTCAGGATAGGCATGTCTCTATCAAATGCTAAATATGAATTAAATGACTCACTAATATTATTTTGCAAAGAGTCAGATTTGGTATGAGGTGAGAAGTGTGACTTGTCCAAGATTAGCATCTTTTTCCATTACCCATTTGAAAGCTCTTTCATCCAACTCCTTAAACTTAGTTATATGATAATCAAATGTTTTCTTTTTTCCCGCACCAGCAGCTCTCCATAACCTTTTTTTTTTTTTTTAAATCCAACTCTCTGAAGATCTTCTTATAATTCTCATACATATGTTTCCCAATATTTGTGTTGAACATTTGGCATCAACTCATCAAATGCTTTAATCAATCCCTATACGCATAAAGCATCGCAATTCATATGAAACATAAATGTTATAGTAATCTATATGCAATTTAGATAAAAATGTACTAAAAAGGTAACATTTACCTTTATTCAAAAAAGAAAAGAAAAGAAAAAAAAAAGATACTAACCTTTAGTTTTTCACATATGAAAAGCCATCAAGTCTCTTCAGGATCTCCAAAGTCATCAAATAGCAGCTTTATGAACCATACCGGAGATGTTTCTCAATGTCAACACATGCAATTGCAATTGGAAACATGCTATCATTTCCATCTCTACCAACTGCACTTAGATGACACCCATCTAGACCAATGATTGGTCTTATACCAGCAAAGAATCCTTGTTTCTGAGCTGCAAACCTAACATGCATGTACTCAAAAACAGGAACAAATCTTGGAACACTACTAAAACGTTTCTAAATTGTTTTTTCTTGCCTTTTCTCTTTCCTTTCCTCCTCTACAAGGCTCTTCAAGACTTGATCACATTGACTTTTTACCATACTCTTAGGATTAGTAATCTTATAGTTGCTGCATAATCCCATAACCTTCTATATTGTTGCTTAATATCTCCATGAATCATTTATTTCGCCTTTTCTTTTGCCCTATAACATGCAGCGATTGACTATTGAGCTCCCAGCTGCCTTTGAATTCTCTTCTGCATTGCATTCACGTTCCAATTTGGGTTTTCCCTTTAGTCCTCGACATTTCTCCGACAAGTATCTTGAGGTGACTAGAGGGTATGAAATTCTGTTGGACATAAATGAATAGGCTTAAAAGTTTTAATCTGGAAGGTGGATGTCTTCCCCTACTTTTGAAGCTTGTAATCTGAAGCCACACCTATCCTTGCATACTGTTGTTACCTATCAGAAGTGTTCTTTACTAATTTATAAGGAAATGACCGTCTAATCGCCTATACTTTCAAAGCATTCCTAAAAAAATTTTGGACAACTAAATTTCTTACCTCTTACTCAGAATCATGCATCCCAGCAAGTTACCGAAGTCAGGTTAAGTTTCTGCTCCATCATCAGAGTCTTTAGACTGTGTAAATCATCACTATCTGGTTCAAATTTAACTATTTTAAATGCAGCTCAAAATTGTTGTAATTAATATAATTCATTGTATACTTTACTTTATCTTCCATGAATTGCAGTGGAAAGTTTTTTTCTTTTTTCTTTTTAATAAATAATAATCAACTGTGAATCAATATATCATACTTTTAGAACTTAAAATTCGTTTTCATATTTTTTTTTTTCATATTCAATGATAAGATCTTAATATACTTGATTATTATTTGAAAGTAATAGAAATTTATAATCATAAATAGTATTTAGTCACTAATTCAATTAAAATACTACCAAATTAAACAATTATCACAAACAATCAATGCCTAAAACAACCTGGGGAAGCCTTGCAAATTTAATTCACTGACCCATTTGTCAAGCCTATTTTGCCACACCCATACCATACACATACCCATTATGTAACAAATGCTTATAGTTGTGAGACATGCCTTGAAACTCAAGCTATCCTCCTCAATATATTCTTCTATGCCTTTAAGCTTAAAATTATGTATATAAAGTTGTAGTTTTTAGCACACTAATCGTCACTCTCCCCTGTCTACAACTTAAGTGCACTATAATTGTTATCATGTAATGAATATTGAATGCAAAAGCTTCGACAGCTAGTTTCATTACATTGTCCATGTTAATGCTTGATCCATGATCCATGTGATATGCTGTTTTATTATATATTGTGAAGCTATCATATGTTTTCCTCTATTTATATTGCTCTTTTGATTCTTGTGATCGTATGGTGAACAGATATCTTTGAGTTACTCAACTGGCTTGTGAAAGATTTTGTGAGACGTTACTAATCCCTTTCAAAAAAAACTAGAAAGCTCGGAGTAATTTTTTGCACTTTTCCTAATAATCTTTATCCCTCTAAAATTATAATATATAATTTTACTTGCATTAAAAATAATTTTTTAGTGATTGGAGGCTCCAAGTTGAAATGTCGTAGACTTGGAAACGTTCAACCAAGATAAATATAAAAAGAAAGATGGCAAGTTGCTTTATTGTGATCAATAGTTCCAGAAAACTTAGTACAGCAATGTCAATCATAATGTCAATAAAACCATCTCTCCATACAATTTTGAAATTATGGACCAAAAATCAAATCCCATAACAATAAAACACAAATTACTTGTCAACATTGAAATTTTAATTGCATCGCCAAAGATGATCTCCTAAATCCCCAGCAAATTCTAGCCAGCAAATGTTTATGATTCCATAAGCCGATCCATGACCAGTTTCAGAACAGCGGGAGCATCAACCGTGACAGCCACCTTCACCGTAGGCTTATCAGACCATTCAGTCACCTCAGCAAAACTGATTTACATTTTCAAATAAAGAAAAATATGAGTGAATCGCTTCAAATACTAAACACTCAACACTCCTACAGGCATGAGCTGCGTTTCTTACCAGGTTTGCTGGTAGGAAAGGCCTTGTTTTATTCATTCAGTCCCGTATTTTCAGAAATTTGGATTAGATTACATTTTAAGAATGCTTTCAAAGCACAAAAGTAACATTATGATTTAGTTGCAGCAATAATAGCTCATATACAATAAACAGTTCAGTTAATTCTTTTATTCTATGCTTTAGACTACATATAGAGCACATATAAACTACCAAGTTCTGGAATTTCTAGTTATTATTCTCCATTACATATGTTAAATAGAAAAATACTAAATCCCACTGGATTTATCTTGTACCTGAAGTCAAGTTGATTTCTTCAGCAAGAAAAACATATTCCTATCTTAAATTTATTAGATCAGCCATAAGTGTCACGTATTTGCATTAGCTATTTCCACATGTATTCTACTAAATCCTACTATCAATTTTCACTTTATTTATTTATAAATTCTCAAGTCAAGGACTGCATGCACACTTCATTTTTTGTAGCTTCCAGTAGTGGAATCTGTACATAACCCACGCAGACCGAAAACTAATGAAAATGTTCATCTTTATTTTTCCTTTATTTTAATTTCAAGGTATGGTAAGTTAATGAATATTAGAGATGTCTTAACCATTATTTAGTTCCTACATCATCTCTCACATGATGATTTAAAGACTCCAAGAAACTACTTCAGACAATCCTACCTCTTCTGTTGGTTATACAATATCGTCAGTCCCCTTGTGATGCCAGTGGTTTGGACTCTAACAACACCCTCTACATAGGTCATAAGTGAAGGATTAACAGCTGCAAGAATGGTAGTAGGATCATGAAGATAGACTCCTGCATCAAGAGCAAAACTAATCATCAATAACTTGTTGTGTTACTACTTGCCTTCAGGCCATGTCAACCAAAAAAGTAAACAAACCTCCTATTTTGTATGCATCATGATGATAAGAGAAGTACACCTCCAAAATTTTGCTCAAGTATGGACCAAATTTTCCATTTGACTGTGCCAATTTGTCTCGATCAGCATCTATAATATGTCAAAATAAAGAACTAAATAATCAATCAAAAAGAAGAATCCATTAAAAAAATTCCAAATGTACAAGTTGCTGGTTTATGTCACAACAAAGAATTATTAAAAGCAAGGCTACTATTTTTATAACTTCACAAGAAAATAAATAATGGACAAAAGTTGAACGTACTAGAGTCTCTTAAACTAAGTATTGTATAATTCACAAAAAGGGGTGTAGCCATAACTTCTATTGTCCTGTATGGTTTGTGTTAATGTTTTGAGAAATTACACAAAAAAATTCCAAGACAAAGTCATATAGAAGCTAGGATACTACTTCTGTCAACTGAGTTGATTTTAAAATGCTCTCTTTCAATTTGAAATAATAGTCATATAAGGATATAAATTTATAATGAATATATAATTGGTTCCCTCCCCGTTTGTTTTATGGTGAACTAAACAGAGCATAAGTTCTTTACATGCAGCAGAGCTCCATGCAGAATATTTAAATCACACTGCTGTTCTATAATCCATATAATCAATTGATCAGGTTTTGACATGTCCTAGACCAGAAGGCTTTTATTGAACTCCACTGTATACATGATGGTGTGTATACACCCACCCATTTGTTGAATACACATAAAGTTATGCATGCGTACAAAGATTGTCAAAATGATACCTGTCAAAACAACTTGATGAGTAACATTGATACCCACAGCCAAAATATCTGCTCCACTGGTGAAAACAATATCAGCAGCATCTGGATCGCCAAAAATCTGGTCACACAACCTAGGCTTTTAGAAATAACATGAGAGAGAGAGAGAGAGAGCAGCCTAGTAAATTAGCATACAAAATTATTCAAGTAGGATATGTACTGCTTGCGGAAGAACAAGAGGTTCTTTACAGACTCTCTTAGTCCAAAAGAAATAAAGTTCTTTCTAAACAGAACAGATGCGAGTTCATGACAACCAAAAAAAAAACTGAAAACATAAGCAACAACTTAATAAGCCAGAAAAAGGATGTATTTTAGAAGATGAAGCAAAAGCGAGTTGTTAGCAAGTCAGGTAACTTCATAAAACAATGTATTTAAAAGATACAATGGGGCATAGCCCATTTACAGAAGCCCCTAAAGAATTTGGTTCCTACGTCCTAAGTTCTAAAACATTTGAAAGTTAAACTTAAAGCAGAAAACAATCTGTGCAGACAATAAACAAACATTCTTTATCACATTCTCTTGTGTTCGTCTTGGTTAATTTCCACTGCCAATTGCCTAAGTGTTTGTTAGGCAAAGTTTTGGGGGAAGGCAGAAATTCATAGAAGCTAACATCATAAAACTGATTGTGTGGGTTTATGCAACTTACATTTGCCTCTGCTGCTGGATTCACATTCCCATTTACTGCGAATGCACCACCAAGAAGAATAATCTGTCCAATGTTTTTGGCAAATGCAGGATCTAATTCGAGAGCCTGTATAATAAATGATCTATTAGACAATATACTAAATGAAGCTTGCTATAGAAAACCATTCCCAATGGCCAAGAATCTGACCATTGCAATATTTGTAAGTGGGCCCAATGCCACCACAGTGACTTTTCCAGGGTGAAGATTTGCTTGCTCAACCAGAAAAGCAGCTGCTGACTGATCAATTGGCTTTCCTTTTGGTGGGGGGAAATTTTGGTTGCCAAGTCCATCAGCACCATGGACAAAATCAGCAATACGAAGTTTTGTACCTTTCTTTACGATAAACAGAAAATGAAATAATAAATATTGAAATTCAATCACAAATCAGTTTACATCTTTCATTATCATTTGGTGGGCCAAAAATTGCAAAGCTTTGTGAAATTCAGGGTTAAGAGTCATGAGAGCAGATCTACAATAATAAAGAACAGGCACATTAGACTAGTTGCAGTATCTAAATACTAGCCAAAACTAGAAAGTAAAATGATTCACAGAAATTTTTCTTCAAATCTAGGGAAGCTATCATTTTCCCTGCTTACAGAAACCACAGAAAGTATGAACATGAGAGGAGGAAACCTGAACTACCTAAAGACTATGTACTGAGGAATATGCTTCTATATGAGACTAAGATAAATTTATACTTGGCCAGCAGAAAACCTATCCAGATAACTTACAGCACAGAGCAAATAACCAACAAGGACATATTTGAATTTTCTTTCCCCTGTCAAACATTTGTTAAAGATAATCATAAAAATGCCAAGTTAATGCCTACTCTCCCAACTATGGAAGATATTAGCTGATTTGCAGCTCTCGCCATTCATGTTTTTTACTTAGGTATCAATCACACAGCATTCTGGAGCCAGAGCTTCAAAGTTTTATCTAAAGAATAGATCATCACGTTCCTGTAGAGGCTCGCTTAGGTCAACTTAACAAAGCCTTAATCCTAAATAGTTTTTCTCATGAATAGATGTAAAAGCTAAAAGATATTAAAATACATAGTTGGCTTAATTTCATTTTTTGATGTCTCTGATTACATACTCAGAATTGGAAATCCAATAGCAAGCTTTTCCGTTGTTATTTAAACTCCCTGCCCTTTATTCAAGTATTACTAATGAAGGTCAAACTGTCAAATTTACAGTACAGTTTACACATCCATACCTTCCTTCACATATTAAGCAGTTCCATCACCAAAGCAGCAAGAATTGCAAAACACGAGATATACGGAACCAATACAAAACATAAAACCAAAGAGCCATTACAACCTAAAATCATGAGGATGAGTAGCACGTACTGTTATTGTTACATGAGATCCCTCGGCCACTGGGATATCAGTCCTTCCTGCAACCTCCAGCTATTCCATAAGCAGCAGGAACAAAAAAAAAAAAAAAAGTTACTGTAGTTAGCAACAGAAAAAAATCAACCAAAATAGCACTTGAAGGGTAGTTCAAACTAATTAATCAAATCCCCAATCTTGAATCTCACTAATATTTTCTTTAAAAAATAACAATAATAAAAGAAAAAAAAAAACAACCAGTATGACCATTAATTTGGACCTGAAGAACCATAGATACAAATAGTTTACCAAATGCAACGCATTCCTAGTAGCCAGAGTGGTATAAACATTTCCATATATGGTAGTCAGTCCAATAACCTCCACTTCAGGTGACCTCAACGCAAGAAATATTGCCATGGCATCATCTGCACGTTGCAACCAAATTCAAATCACATATAATTCGACCCTTAATTAATAATAATAACAAGAACATAAAATTTAAATTAAACCCATTTTTGCCAACAGCTAAATTTATTATCAAATACCAATTTATTCCAGTTCCAAAATACAAAAATCCAAAATCCAAAACGTCTTCCTTTCTTTCGAATTCAATCAAGAAACTCCAGGGAATGAAATCCATCAAGTGCGTGGATGTGTAATAATTAAAAAGATAAATATTAAAGGTGCATAGATATGTACCTACGCCAGGGTCCGTGTCGATGATGATCTTCCTTGGATCTGGTACTGGTGCCATGGGGTTGATGGGTATGGATCAAAATTCCTGGTCCAGATAATATTGATTGGAAAGTGTGCAATTGAGAAGTGCAAGTACAGAGAGTGTCAGATAAGATCCAAGTGTTTGATTATTTTACTACAAATTCAGTAGTGGAGGCGGAGGTTGGATTATTCTAATTTAAAAACCCCTAGTAAAAAGGCAGTCGTAGCGTTGCCAATTTCAACAAAATGGATGTTTAGAATTAATTATATCAAAATCTATTATTTCTCAAATTTTTTTTTTCAAAACCCCTTTTTTACAATTCTTAAAAAAAACATAATTATTATGATATTTTCATTTAAAAATTATATATATAAATAAATATCAAACACTTAAAAAATTTAAATATTTATAAATAAATGTCAAACACCCAAAAAATTTAACTTAAATTTAATAATGAATAGCTAGTGAACAACTCTCAAATTTAATTTTTTTTAAAGATTTTATATAATTAAATTATTTTTATAAAAATTGTGATATTAATAATTAGTGTTAAAAATAAGTAATATCAACATTTGATAAATTTAAACATAATTTATATTATATATATTAAGTTATTATTTTTTAATAATAATCAAGCTTAAATCTAATAATGAGTAATGAATTGAGTCAAATTTAAGTATAATAATATTTGACACAAGTGGCATGCAAATTTTATTAAATATCAAGATTTTATATAATTTTATATTTATTTTATAATATATAATAAATTAACATTTTTTCAGAATCTAAGTATTTTGAGTAGTGATTGGAGCTGAATTTGAGTTTTAAAATAAAATGATCGAGTTGGAATGGAGTTTATACTGTTTTAACTCAGTTACACCCCCTACGAATGACTGAATATAACTTGGGGTAAATTAATATTGAGAGATGAGCTTTTACAAACCTTATTAAGGTGAACTCGTGCTGTCAATTTTTTTTATTTCTAAGTATCAAATTGATAATTATATTAAATAATATAATAAAAAATAAATTTAATAATAAAATCAAAGACTTCTAATACCTATATTTTAGTTTTTCTCTCATTAAAGTTTGGTCTGACTCTTTATTTATATATATATATATATATATATTTACTTATAAATGATTTGAAATTAAATCTATTCTCCATATTCAATATATACATATCATTAATCATAGCCTAGGCTTGTATGTTTTGTCTAATTCACTAGCAAGATTTTGTTTTTTAAAATATATTATTTAGTCTTTAAATTTTAAAAATAATAATTATTTAGTAATTATTCAAAATTAAATTTTAGTAGTTAATTATAAGAAAAAAAATACTCTTATATATTAGCAAAATTATCCCTTAAATATTATGTAGGCAGAATGAAAATTGTTTAGCAGTATGTTCCAAATCACATGATTATGAAAATACAATAAAATCTCAATAAATTGTTAAAACTCATAAATTTTATTAATTAAAAAAAATATTAATTAATCTATTATTAATTTAACTTATTAATCTAAATTGAAACTCTAAAAAATTATTATATAATAAAGATTATTAATTTATTAAATATTAATTTATTGAGATATTACTATTAAATAGAGAAAAAAAAAAATTCACACGTGCTACATAGATAGAGCATACATTGCAACAAATAGCATAATTGACAGCAAAATTTTTAGCAACAAGCTAATTTTTTAGCAACAAGCTAATTTTACAGCTAAAAATTAATATATGTCAAGTAATATAAAAAGTTGCTATTGAAAGTTGACATACAGCAACATGAAAAGTTAATGCCAATTACTAATATATAAATAAATACTTTTTAGATTTTTTTTTTAGTATTAAGAAAATAAATTATATATTATTGAGATTTGAAATTTGTATATATCATATTTTTTTTATATGTTAGAAAATTATAAATTATATAAATTTTGTGTAAAATATATTTTCGCTATAGACCAACTAAAAAAAAAAGACCTTTTAGATACCCAAAAAAAATGGCAAGTTTCATATGTTGACTCTTTCTTTTGATATTATTAGTTGTATATTTATATTTATTAGTTCATTGTATTTTTATTTTCTAACTTATTTTAATTCTAATTAATAATTTTTTACCGCAAACAAATTTTTGCTAAAAAAAAAATCTACGGCTTCAATTTCTTAATAGCATGATGTGGTAATTTATTTTTAAGATTAATTATTATTTAATCCATAAAATTTATCGAAACTAATGAAATGGTTTTTATATTTTGAAAATTTACTATTTAGTTTTTATTTTTTAATTCCGTGGATGAATTAATTTTTTCGTTTATTTTTATTTTTAAATACCTATAAAATGATTAAAATACCTTTCACTTACTATTAAATTTCTTAAATTAGCCATGTCAAAATAGGAATTATTTTATCAATTTTGATAAATTTCAGGGACTAAATAATAATTAACCTTTAAACTTATGATTATTTAATAAAAATTTTTTAATCCCAATTTTTTATAAGATTTTTTGTAGTTATAAGTTTATATGTAAAGAGAGAGAAATGAATTATGAATTTTATTTTAGGATGATATCCCTAATATAAAAAATACTCTAATATAAAAAATAAAAGAAGAGTATTTTAAATATTAAAAGTTATTTTTTTTAAATTAATAAAATTTATAAGAAAATAGATGAAATGAATCATTCTTACGACGGAATCAAAAAATAAAAATTAAATAATGAATTTTTTAAAATATAAAAAAAATTTCGTTAATTTTAATAAATGACATAAATTAAATAATAATTAATTCTTATTTTTATTGTTATAAGTGTATAACAATAATTTATACTTTAAGTTGCAGAGATGGTTGCTGCAGATTCTAGTATTTCTTGAAGTGATATGGGAGTTTTTTCTAGTATTTCTTGAAGTGATATGGGAGTTTTTTTTCCCCCTTAAATTAATAACTAAAAATACTTACACTTTGATTGAAAAGGATGAAAGTGGGGAGCGAGAGGGAGAAAATATCTTATTTGAGAATCGGAGAAGAAAAGAAAATGTAATAATGCAGCCATTAAACCTTTCAATTTAGGATGAGAGAGGAGAGAATTTAGCAAATTATTAAATTACTTGTCCTTTAAGTCTTATCATTTAAATAATAAGGTAATTTGTTGTTAATAAAAAAAAAAAAATTATTGTTTCAATTTTTCCACCTAGTCCAACCAAGAAGAGAGGAAAATATAATCATTACCCCCACTACTCTCATTTTATTCCCCTCCTTCCATTTTATTCTCCCTCTCTTTCTCCCCTAATTTTTTTTTTCCCTAATAAGTTGTTAATTTAAAAAAAAATTATTAAATACTTCCTTCATTTTTTTTTTATCTGTCGTTTAAAATTTAATATATATATTAAGACATTTATTAATTAGATTCAAGATAACTTATTTAACTTTATTTTAAATTAAGTTATTATATTTTAATTAAATACTATAAAGAAAAAGTAAGAAAAAATAGATAAATATTATTTTAAAAAATAAAACAACAATTAAAAATATAAATGAATAAATTTTTAAAATGACAGATAAAAAAAACAGAGAGAATAGTTAGTAATTTCAAAATTTTGAAATTAAATAATATATTTTAAAAAATATAAATTAATTAATGTATTAGAAAAAAATTCAAAGGATGAAAATAATTTAACCTTCTTATTAATCAATGCATTTTTTATGACTTTTTGGTATAAGTAAAGTGTTTAAATTTTAAATAATATATTTATAAATATTTACAGGAAAATGTTGGTATGAATGAAAATTTATTTGAAACATGAAGTTTTATAGAATCTATTGTATATTATATTTTATAAGTCTCAAGTGGATAGGTAGTGTCACAAAAATTTGGAGAACTTATGATTGAAGATAATTTATAAATGAGATCAAATTGATTAAATTATACTCCATTTAGAATTGAATTTGAAATTACCTTTTAAAATTAGGTAAACTGTGGTTTAAAAATTTAAAATTTTTTTTTTCTCAGATTTTGATTCGCTAAACTCTAAATACTGTAAAAATAATTTGCTAAAAAAATTATTGAATAATAAAAATAATTTTCCAAAAGAAAACAAAGAATTACATTGCAATGTCAATTTAGACCACATTTAATTTAATTATTTATAGTATTTGTTAACTGTTAATAATAATTGGTAGTTAATAAATTAACTATATAGCTGATTATTGCATGTTTTTGATAAAAATATTATTAGTTGTTAATATATTTAATGACAATTAAATATAAATATTTTTATTTTTATTTTTATTTTTATTTAAATAATATTTAAAAAATAATAATTTAGTCTTTATATTTAAATAAATATAAATTATTTAAAAAATTTTAAATTAAAATTTTCATAAATAACAGTTATTTGACTACTTAATAGCTATTTAACAATTAACAATTATTATTAACCAAACAGATTTAATATAACTATTAGAAATTAAAAAAAGCTAACAACATAATTAAAATTTTTTGCTAAATACCGCTTATACTTATTATTCATACAACTCTTATTAAGGGAAATCACATTTTAAATTATTAAACTACTTAATTATTAAATTACTAATAGCTACTTTTAACTAAAAATTTATATTTAAAATCACCAAATAACATTATTAATATATTATTACTCAATCTTCTCTTATTAGAATAATTATGTTTAAAATCATTAAATGACATTATCAAATTATCATAAAAATTGAAAAATACTAAATAATATATTAAATAATTACTCATACTACTTTTATTAGTAAAAGCATATTTCAAATTGCTAAAATGTTTTTGTTTTATGTTTATTTTTATAAATTTGAAACATCTAAAAATGAAAATATAATTATTATGAAATAGTAATATCATATAATTAAAAGAATAATTAGATGATAATACAAAAGCATTATATATAATAGAAACAAGCCAACAAAATATAATTATGATTATTTTTATTAATTTGAAATATCTAAAAATTTAAAAAATTCATTAAGTGTAATATAATGGTAATTACATAAATAATTAAGAGATATTAAGAAAGCAATATATTAAATATAAAAAGATTAGCAAAATGTCATTGTGAACATAAAAGCTGTGTTCCTTTAATGAATCAATATCCATTGCTAAAAGCCACTAAAACAAATGGAAAATTTTTATAAATTAATAACACAAATTTATATGCATAGGGTTTTCAGGAAAGGGCTTGAATTCCGTTGTAACATCATGGGCCTTAGGCTTCGTCAATGTGGTTTGAGCCCAATTTCTTATAAATGGGCTAATTTATAGAGAAAATTACATTAATATACTATTTTTTATTTTTTTTTTCACTTTCACCCTTTTATATTTATAAAATATAATTTTTGATATATGTCATATTTTAAAAAAATTAATTTTAGGTATATAATATTTTTGAAACAATATTTTCACAATATTTTTATAAAAATTCCTAATTTATATCCAAATTTATTTAAAATTTTATAATAAAATGAATTAATATTATACCTTTAATAAGTACTTTAGTATTTACTGTTTTAATCCTAATATTGTTTTTAGTCCCTACAATAATCTCAATGAAAAATGTAAGAATTTCGGGGATTAAAATGCTTGTATAATATGATAATTAAATAATAAAAATATATTATGTTTTAAAATTTTGAGTATAAAAGTGTATATAATCTAAAATATTAATCAGTAAATTGTAGTAAAAAATTTATAATTTAATAAATAACGACTAAAGTATTAGTAGTTAACAAATTTTAAGTACTGAAAATATTAATTTTAAAATAATAAAAATTAAAATATTAATTATTTTGAATTAATATATAAACTAGAAGTATTTGGTAACATCATCCAATATTTATAATTAAAATTTTTAATACTTAATTATTTTAAATTATTTAATAATATTTATTTTAAAATTTTTAATTAAATTAAAATTTATTTAAAATGATAAATTAAAATTTTTAACTTAAAATTTACACTGAATATAATAAGTGATTAAAATTTTAAATATTTTTATAATTAAAAATTATATTACTTATTTGATTCAACACTTAATTTTCAGTTTATAGTTGATTCTTTGAATCTAAATTTATTTAATTTAAAATATATTTAATAAGTTATTAAAAAAAATAACATTTTATTTTTTTAATAATTATATTATTATAAAACCCAATTATGATATTAAAATATTTGAATTAATATTTTTTAATATAACATTCTATAATTTTATAAATACAGCAAAATAAAATGTATAAGATTCTATTCAAACGATCTTTATGTCTCTAGAAATTTCTCTCAAATTTTATTTTCTCTCCATTTCCATTTTTCTTTATTTCTTTCTTCAAATCTCACTAACTTCTAGATCTTCTCCAAATCAAGACCAAGCATAAACCAAATAATCAAAACATCTAAATATATCCAAATCCATTTTGTAAAGATTAAACCACCAAAACTCTATATATTAAAATCAAATCAGATGTCCTCGTTAGAAGCATATAGATCAAAAGAATCCCTCTATTAAACTGTAAAACCACAAGCATATATCCCATAAAAAATTGCACCCAAGATATTAAAAAAAAAAAACCCACAAATTTCTCTATCATTTTCATTACAAAGTCAACAGTTTTTTACCTTATAGTGAAATAGTTTGCCAGTGAAGTGATGGTGAGGGTTTGAAAAAAAGTATCTGTAGAGATAGAGAGATCTGAGATCTAAGAAAGAAATGAAGAGATTGAAGTTAGTTTGATTATTGGGAATTAACCACTACTGGTGAGATATTCGAACCCTCTACCAGATCTCCAACAAAAACACAATATATCCCTTCAATCAAGTAAGCTTCAATTTTTTTTCTTTCTTTTTTTTTTCCATTTTTTTTTTTTTTTTTTTGCTTCTTTTTTTTCTCGCTTTTTGTCTCTATATATATATTATACATTTTAAAATTTCAAATTCTTTTATACTTGAATTTCTAGCTGAAATGGTTCATACGTGGCATATGATTCGGCATGAAGTATATTGAGTAGGACGCCACGTACACGAGCTTGAGGTGGAAAATAGTAAGAAGGATAATCTTTGCAATCAAATCAAGATTAAAAGAATGTATTGCTAAAAATTGAAATTTAATGATAATAGTAAATTTAAAATAATAGGTGTAATTTAATTAATATGTAAAATAGATAAAAAGTCAAAAAAAGTGCACAAAATAAATTTAAAATAATGGAAAAAAAATTAAATAGACCATTATGGCAACAGATGCATGATGAAAAAATTAAAATTAAAATAAAGATTTAAATATATAAACCAAAATAGCAAAATTAATTACAAAATACTATTCATAACAATAGTGAAATATGTTTCGATTTCTTTGTAGTATCAAAAGGAGGAATTTGAACTTAGGTTCATTGTCTAGATAACATATATACTTATCATTTAACTATATTTTAATACACAACTATACTTTCATCTTTAATGTATTTACATAGATACCTAAAATTTATATAATGAAATAGGATAAAATTTAATGGGGGTTTTCAAAAGAACATTATGAAACTTAAAGTTCCTATAAAAGTCCAAATGTTCATTTGGCGAGCTTCTCGTACTTCCTTAACTACTGGTCTCAACTTGTATTGACGGAAGATAATCACTTCTCCTTTGTATTCCATTTTCGATCAAGCTCCAAAACCAATGGAATGTATTTCGTTTGTTTGTTCTCGTGTACCTGGTTACTTATAAACCAACTCCCAATTTTATCCCTTCATTTCCTGTTTGATGGTTTAATATAGTGAATCTCTTCAAGGACTCTCAAACAATCTGGAAAATTGCTATACTATGTTGGCAAATTTGAAAAACAAGTAATGATTGGGTTTTTAATAACACATACCTAACCCTAAGATAATTTTTCAAAAGAATGATTGCTCAATGCAGGAATTATTCTCCATATTATCAAGAAAGTTTCCAACCTTATTCAGTAATTAAATCGGATACCTCCTCCTCCAAGTACTATTAAAGTAAACTGCGATGCTGCTTTTAATTGTTCTATTAATATGGTAGGTATTGGAATTATTGGGAGAGAGACAATAGGGGGTTTTGTGGTGTTTGGGTCAGCTTTTTGAAGCAAATGTATGTCTAGTTTGCAGGTTGAAGCACTCAGGCTCAAGGAAGTAGTTTCTATGGCTAAAGTGTTAGAGCTTCATCATGTCAGTTTTGAGATTGTTGCTGAATTAGTTGTTAAAGCTATAAACCAAGGTTGTTGAAAATTTTGGGAGATTGTCTTTCATTGCTAATATTGTTTATGACCTATCTGGTTTTGTAAATGTCTCTGTAAAGTTTGTAAACCGTTCAACAAACAAGGCAGTGGATGGTGTTGCACAGGGCTGTCTAGATCTATCTTGCCCCGCAGATTGGATGATGAACCCGATCAATCTTATCCAATTAATTTTAGTATAATATATTTATGGATTGTATTATTATATTAAATGAATTTAAGTAGTTATTTTTTTATTATTTAAGAAGTTTATCCTTATACAGAAAATTTATCCTTATATATGAAGTTAAAAGACGTGATACTATTCTTAGTTAAAAGATGTGATATTATCTTTATTTAGGAAACTAAAACAAGAGATAAAATAATTATCCTTGTTTAAGAAGTTATAATTAGGGTTTTTCATGTATGTTAAATCATTATAAATACTTATTTAACTCATGTATAGATAACTTTTGATTTTGATTAAAATATAACTTTGTGAGATAATTGTCTTAATTTTGATTCTTGCTGAATTTATTAAAACCCTTTGTGGCGTTTTATAATTATACCAAGGTTCTTAATATAAATTCATCAATTGGTCGAGATTTTTTTATTTCAAATATTATTTGACTTAATATAAATTCGTCAATTGGTCGAGATTTTTTTGTTTCAAATCTTATTTGACTTTTTAATAAGTTGTTTACCAAGTATAAAATTATCGGGTCACAAAATAAACCAATTGATATTTGCATTAATTTGGTATCAGAGTTTAAATTTTAAATCAAGTTTGTATGAGTTTAAATTTTAAATCAAGTTTGTATATTTTTATCTATAAATCAAGTTTGTATATTTTTATCTATCGTTGTTATCGTGTTTTCTTGTTTTCATTCATTTTCGTTTGTTTTGGTTTCATTTTATTTTTTATCTTACTTATTTAAGTTAAAAATTTGTTTGTTATTGGATTAAAATTAAAAAAAAAAAAAAAAATTGTTCGATTTTGTATTTTTTCGTTTGTCTTTGATTAAATTTATATCATTTCTATTTTATTCATTTAACTTCTTTTTTATTTTTATTAATTAATTGAATTGCTAAATAATTGCTGTTGGATTAAAAAAAAGAGAGAGAGAGATCAAATTAAAAAAAATAAAAAAAAAATAAAAAAGCTGAATTTTAAGAATATTTTCGGCATTAAACTAGTTCAAGTTAGGAAATCAGAAACTAATTTTCTACAGCACCCTCATCAAATGTTACGCAAATACTATAATTAAAATACATTGATTTAATATAAAAGTTAGTTAAAAAAATATAAAAGTTAAAAAAAATATATAAAAGTTAAAAAAAAAATATTATAACTTAACTGGTATCAATTGATTTTATATAAAATAAATTTTAATATTAAATAAAAATAAAAATTATAATATTTTATATAATTTTATATAAATAAATTCCAACATTTTATTCATTTATATTCTCCCTATCCAATTCAAATACACAATATAGAATAAACATTTTAACTATTTTTTTTTTTTTTAACATTGAAAATAGAGATCTAAACTTAAATCTACTACTTGCTGCTAAGTGTGTGCATATATATTCAACTACATAATTACTAAATTATTGGCAAAATAAACTCCTATTTAGTTATTAGTTAAATTTAAAATGATTACAATATTGAAGAATTTTCTTATTATTATAAAAATTCTACAAGAAATAATTGACAGAATTAATACATATTAAAATTATAGTTAATTACATCATCTACATAAACGAATTTTTATATAATAGTTTGTTAAAAATGAATTAAATAGATTAAAATAGTAAACAATAACGCATTTAAACACATTAAGATAATATTTTTACCACAAACTATGAAGCATAAGCATTAACAAATTAACCATAAAAATTCATAATATTTTATTATTTTAAATTATAATTTTCTCATCTGATAGTTTTTTAAGAAAAGTAAAAAAAAAAAAAAAATAGTTAGCATATAGTATATTTGTTAATCTAATAATTATTTAGTTTATTTAATAACAATAATAAATCTAAGTATTTTTAAAGTTAGGTTCTACATGTCTCGAATTAACTTGTTTACAGATTGAGTATAAATTTAAAAATTATTAAATTTTTCAAAAATTTAATATATTTTACTCATAATTTTTTTATTAATTACAATATGCGATCCGATCAACAAATATATCTAGTTTCGAATCAAATTAATTTCTTTGTATAAATAGATTCAAATATTTGATATTCACATAAATTCAAAATTGATAATTATTTTTTAAAATTTGTATTCATTCTAAACTTATTATTTATAAATACACAAATCTTATTTGACTGAATCAAATAATATCTATCCATTTACCTAAAAATTAACTTATATTTGTTGTCCCTATTCTTTACTTGTAGTGATTAACTATACTACTGGAGTACTGTGCCAAGGCTCCCAATAGACCTAACTCCATACTTTTCTCTGCCTTGTGGCCTTACAATTTTCTGCAATGGCTCTCAAAAAGACCCATGAAGTCCCATATTCACATCATATGGTCAAATGGTATGCAAACCTAAAAAAGAAAAAAAAAACTATTTATTTGTTGAGCTTATAATTAACTTTTGAGAAGGCTAACTTTAGAAAGTTGTCACATTCATTAGAAAAATACATTTCAATTTTATTATAAAAAGGAACTTAAAAAATTTGTGGGAGAGAAAATGGCAACTCTTTTGAAAGAAAATCTAAAGAACCTGTGGGGGATGGAGGGTGGGGAGCATGGCCCTCTCCAAACTTGTTTTTGATTTGAATGTTTCAATAACAAGTGATTAAATTCCAAGGTAGTTTAACAACTTTATAGCCAAGTGGCACAACACTAAGTACTTATCCAAATTGAAGTCAAAATTCAATTGTCTCAACCACTTACTTCTTAAGTTATTTATGGTGAGTTTGGGATTGAAGTTGGATTAGATATACTTTTTAAAATTGCATTCTGATAATTTATTTAATTATTTTTTTTTTTTTAAGTGTTAGTTTGTTAAAGCTAAAAAAATATAACTTTTCTTAAACCATTATTTTTTGAACTCTAAATAAAATAAACATACTTTGATAAAATCAGTTTAATTGCAGTACCAAACACACATTTACAAATTAAAAGCCAATTTATTCTCCATTTGTTACATGAGAAATAATTAATTTATCTTTAAAAAATATAGATCATGTTTTCCTATAATTTACTACAAATATCAAAGATAATGGAAATATGAGAACTCCTTTATCCCACAAAACACACCTTTTTAGTATCTATTTAGCATTAAAATAAAACATCACTTTTAGATTTATAATGTTTACCTGAATTTATTATATAATCGAGAGATGTTGAGTGATGAATATATTTTTATAATTAAAAAAAAATTATTAATTTATAAAAAAAAATATTTTATTTGATTTAGTTAAATTTAATTTTTTAAATAATTTTAAGTGTTTAATTTAAATGTTTGGATATTTTAATGAAGAATGAAACAAAATGTTTGATGAATTATTATGAAACGAAAAGTAAGAACAGTAGGGGGCCAATATTTTTTAAATTTGGGTCCAATTCTAATACATAAAACAAACGTTAAGTCTTGTCCAAAAGCCGATGGCATTTCGGAAATAATTTCATAAAAAAAGGGTAACTGACAAAAAGATGAACTCTCAGTCTCTCTTCCCCACCGCCACCGCTACTGCCACTCCATAATTTCAAATCAAGAATCAATTTTTTTTTTTTTTTTTAATTTTTATTATTTTTTTATCATTAGATCTCTCTCTTTCTCTTTCACACACGCTCAAACCAAATCATTTATCGTAAAAATGAATCGATCATCAAAAACCCATAAGAACAAATCTTCTTCTACTACTGCATGGAAGCAGCAGCCAAAACAGAGGTCTAGAAACCCTTTTCAAGATCTCAATAATGGCGGTTCTGGTGCTGGTAATGGTGATAGTAACAGTAATGTTTCTTCTTCTTCTTCTTCGTCCTCCGTTGAAGCTCCAAAGGGTTGTCTCAGGTTTTTTCTTTCTCATACTTCTTCTTCTTCTGCGAAAACTCCTTTCTTTAACGGTAATGGTAGTAATAGTCAAAGACCCGCTAGAGTAAAACTCTTGAAAACCCCTAAATCTGCCCCTAATGTTCGACCCGACAAGGAGAACTTACCCAAACGCACTATTATTCATAAACCCATTTCGCAGAAGTTGGAGAAAGTTAATCTAGATCCTTTTTTTCATTCTGGGAGAAAACCCCGTTCGAGGAATGTTCCAAATTTGAAAATTTCTTCGGTTTTGGGTAGTAGTGGTAATCCTGAAAATAACATGAAATCTGGTTCTAGGGAGTTGAAACAGGTGGTTGTTGGTGGAGTTAGTGACTGTGATAAATCAAATGTTACTCCTTTGAATAAGGTGGTAAGTGGGTTCGGTTTGAATCCTGCAATTGGTAGTAAGGTTATGAATGAGGTTGATGATGATGGCGATGAGAAGTCAAATATTAATACTAATACTAACACAAATTCTGCAAGTAGCAATACTAAGACGCCTCCAGTTCAGGCCTCTGTATCTCCAGAGATACAGTGTGGGTCATCAATGGTGTCGGTGGGAACGAAAACAATCACCCCAGTTTGTTATGGTGCTGGCTATGTTGTTTCAGGGGTCACTGATAAGAGGAAGTGTAGGCCTAGAGGGATACTGACTGTAGAAGAAGCTAAGCCTCTTGATTGTTTTGATTGTGGAGATGAACCTGAACAAGAAAATGCTACAAGTCTTGTTAACCATTCTAGTATTTCCATGTTGCCTTTGCCTGCTGAGGCCTCGATGCATTGGCTTCTATCTCCTTGTAATGAGGAGAATGAGGGTCAAAAAGAGATTTCTGAGAAGGTTTTATCTCAAATTTTGAGGTTGGAGGAGAGTGCCATACACAATTTTCCTGCTTCACTTTCGCCTGTCAATAATGTTTGTTCACCAGATTTCTGCAATGGCAGCATTGGCAAAAGTATTTCTACTAGTAGTGCTACAAGGAAAATAGGGAGTGCTTCTTTGCTTTCCCCCAGCGCAGGATTTATGGGGCCTCCTTTGTATGATAAGGCGGACATTCTATGTTCAGAAGAACAGAGGAAGAATTGTAATGATCTTGATGAACAGAGCTCCCCATTATCTATAGATACGTTGAGCAGTGGAAATGTAGTTCAAACCCCACGATCTGACTCTAGTTTGGATAGACGACTTGGCATATCCTGGTTAAATGCAGATGGTGATAGAAAGAATCATCATATAGATTGTGAACTCAATTCAGTGGTGCAACATCTCCAGATGGCTAGTTTATCTCCCAAGAGTCATGTATCAATATGGGATCCAACCAGTTCAAGTTTTCAGTTTGATTGTTTGACTACACCTTCCAATCCTATTGATCTTACCCAGTTTCAGAAACTTTTAGATGACCGGTCTTCTTGGTTTTCTAATTCCTCAATGGAAAATGTGTCACAATCTCAAATGAGGATATCATGGAGGGAAGGATTGGTTAGCCGGATCTTTGAGATGGATGAATTTGATTCTTGTCGATGCTTATCAGATGAAGAGGATGATGCCAATGACTGCAATGACAACAGCTTAAAATCTCTCTTTAGTCCTGAGCTCAATGTTGTAACAAATGAAAAGATTTCGGTTAATGGCTCTGGACAAGGAATTGATGGAAAAGCCAGGGAAGGCCTTCCAACTCCAGTATCATGTTCATGTGCAGAGTCTATAAGCACTGACTGTGGTGATCTGATCCGATCAGAGGATTCAGATTGGACCATATGTTACAAGAACCATTTGTTTCAATTATAGTGATTACCATCTATTTTTCCTTTAGCTCAAGTAGAATTAGTCTTGTTAACATTAAAACTGGTTCATAACAACCATCATTGTACTCTATTTGTTCCATAACATGAACCATCATTGTAATTGTACTTTATTTGTTCCATAATTTGTATTTGAATCGCATTTCTCTTAATGTTAAGATAATATCCTTTGTTGTGTTATCTTGAATGCATTTATAATTTTCTTACCTTTGCTTTTAATTTCTCTCTTTTTCTCTATTGGAGAAACAAAAAAACAACTTACTGGATGTGGATCGCAGTAAGCATCTCTATGGGAAAATATGTGAAGTGTTACCTTTTACTGCTATGAAATTGTTTGCATATGTATCTCTGTATGTGCGTGTGCGGCTTCTTGTTTAAATGTCAGTCATTATGTAGTGTCTGTCAATCTAATCATAATGGTGAATCACCACGACTATGACATAACTGAGACATGGCTGCACATGAAAACCAGCATGATGAATGTAGGTTAAGTTAGTCCAAAGAGATGAACAAGTGATCCACAGTACAATATTGCAATCATATAACGGAAAAAGAATTGGTGGTGAATATGTGTAAAGTTTCTGGTTAGACAAAGAGATGAATGAGTGATCCATAGTGCAGCTCAAGATCATGATTTCGAGAAAAAGTTTGTTAAAATGAACATCTGTACTAAATATTAAAGAATCTTTTACTAAATTTAGGATTAAACTAATTAACATAAGCTTGACATTCGAAAAGTTGTACTTTGAATTAATGAACATATTTCAGAATTGTTAAGAGTTTAATTCCGGATTCACAAAAGCATAGATCGGAGAAAAAGACTAGTAATCAGAAGAGTTGAAACTTTATCTTTGGAAGCACAGTTGTGTAGATCAGAGAAGAATAATAATTTGCTGCAGCATTGCAGAAGTTACAATTAGAGGAGCAGTGTCTGCAAGACCACAAGAGTTTGAACAGGTTTGAGACTGGAACTTATTTTCCAAAGATCTTGAATTTTTTTTTTCTAATCTTTGTTTGCCATAGCTAATAACGCAAATAGATTATATAAGTTCTGTTATTTTATTTTCTTGAAAACTTCAATTTCTTGCTGAATTAGAATACTCAAACTACTTTATAATATCACATAAACATATCCATGGTTGAGTCTGAATTTGAAAAATACTGAATTTTCCAAAGGTCCTATCTACGAGCTCACAATTTTCTTCACTAATTGAGGCGGCCGGCCTTACCCATGGAGATGTCACACTCCCCTTTTTGCAAAGTCTTCTGCATTATCAATAAGGTGGCAATATCAAATATTTTACTCTTGTTCTTTCTTTTAAGGATAATGTGCTTGAATTTAGCTTTTTCCTTTTTAAAGAAAAAAATTTTGAAAATTTTTTGACATTAATATGTGAAATTTAAAATTGTCAGTGCTGCTAAATTTAGAATAGAGTAAATTGCAAAATATACTTTTTCTTCCTCATTTTGGCTCAATTTGGCACAACTTATGAAAATAGTTTTTCATATAGAGAAAAGTTATTTTTCTAGAAGTGATATTTCTAAAAGTAATTAACTATATGTTTGTGTTTGGTAAAAACTGCTTATAAACTCATAAGGATATTTTTGTCTATTAAATTTTTAAAATTAGCTACGCATTTAATCTAAAATTTAGCTTTCTTAAAAATTTCAATTTCTAACTTATCCAAACAGTTGAATTTTAACTATTTAGATAATTGTTTTTATTAATTTTGATATTTCTCAAACACTATAAACTGAGCCAAAATCAGTTTTTCATCCAAAAAAATTATTTTTTCTTTTCCATAAGTTGTGCCAAACGGGTATTTTATGGTACATTTAGAAGGCATATGTAGTTTGTAAAATTTATAAAATATTGCTACTAAATAAAATCATGGCTCATTATAGCATTCATTCAATGTTTAGTATGAGTATATATTCATTTGTTTTTGCTAGGAGGTTGTAGATCAAATTGTGAGTTTGTATTAAGTATTGGACAAATCAGGGGAATGGTATATAATTAGCAGTCTAGTAGTTGAGTAGAGGCAAGGAATTTAAACACTAATATCTCATTTTTCTTTTAAAATTTTAGATAATTCCAAAAAATAATTAAAGAAAAAAGGGAAGAGGTGTTTTTTTTTATGGTATATACTTGACAATTGAAAGGAAGTAATAAACAAGAAGAAAATAGAACTTAGATTAGATGTTGTCTAGCAGACTTTTCATTAGATTTTTAGATATGCTTCTATAGGATGATCTTAAAGCAAAAAAATTACACATAAGATATTCATAATTGCAACTTATCAACTGAACTATATTAAAGCTTATCTAGATTAGTTGCCATGTCATACTTCCACAAATCACATATTAACACTCTCAAGATAACTCTATCTAATTTTAGTTTCTTAGGATATAATATTAATGTGTTCTAAACATGCCTTTTCTATTTGACAAAAAGCAAAATATTATACTATGTTATTGTTGAAATATCCAACCAAAATTTTTAAATATTATGTTTATAGTAATTATCCAAAAGGATTGAAATATCGATATAATATTTAATCAACGGATTCATAGTAAATATAATTTTAATTGAATTAAATTTAAATATTAAATGACTCGAACTAAAATCCATTTCAATTTATGAGTTTTTTATTCATTATTAATAAATGAATTTATTAAATTTTTAATATTAATTAAGCTTAGCTAAAGTGTTCTATAAAATCAAATAATTATAAAAAATATAACTTGATTTAAGATTGCATTCTTAATATGCATATAAAAATCAATCAGTTTTTGGTTTAGTGATATCGAAGTCATTTTCAAGACTGAAATATTTTGAGTTTGAGTTTCAATTAGAATTATATATATATATAATATATGTTAGGAAAATTAGTTAAACTAGATAAAACTCATTGATAAAATAATTTTTTTTTTTTTTTTTTTGGAGTTGAAAATTTTGTATTAGAAAAATATAGATGAAGCTTCTTGCTAATTTCTATCACCAAGAAATCTTCTTATTAAATAGGATTAGGTGATCAGCCTAAGCTCTAAGGCATACAAAACAAGACCTTTTCTATTATATACATTCAACCACTTAGGAAGGCTATTAATTATAGAGAAGAATTAATTCATTAAACACCTAAGGCAGGAGAATGGAAAGAAAACAGTTATGTTTTTATTTTATTTTATTTTTGAGAATATATGTTTTTATTGATAACAGTCTATAGAGAACCAACTTGAATGTTTTTTAATTAATAAATTGAAGTGAAGATATAGATAGAAAGCATTAGCAGCAGCCATGTCTAACTCATCCAATAAGTTCTATTCATTAACTTTACCAAAACTATGTAGTGTTTTCTTTTTTTAATTATTTTTAGCCAATGAAAGATTCAAACATTAATTTGTATAATATTTATGTATTGTGAATTTAATAGGGAGTGATTAAATAAAATTTAAAATTTTTTAAATATATTCTAATCTATTCTTGTTATATGACTAAATTATTCACACAACAGTTTTAAGTAAATAAAACATACTATTAATTATTAATTATTATTTTTAGTGACTAAAATAGATTTAATTCATAGTTTAATGGTTTTTATAAGCATTTTATAATTGCATTAAATCATAATTATTTGCTAGTAAAATAATGTAATTCATAGTTTAATGGTTTTTATAAGCATTTTATAATTGCATTAAATCATAATTATTTGCTAGTATTTAGTTATATAATTTATTAGGAAATTGAATATTATTTTATTCCTTACAATAACCATTCTTAGATTTACATTTGGAACAAAATTGGTTTTAATTTTTTTGTAATATTTATGGAGAAAAAAAAACAGCTGCAGCTGGGATTCGAACCCAGTCCAGGTGGAAGGAAGGCTAAGCCTTCCAATCACCAGTCTAGCCCTATGTCTCAGTTTAAATAAGGAAGAGAAATATGTATATTAAGTTGTAAAAAAAACAATAAAAGAATAGGGATCTGATTGGTTTAAATCAACCAATCAGACCTGTGCTCTAAAGGAAAAGAAAAGAAATCGCAGAAGCAGCAGAAAGGAAGAGAGGAAAGAGAGAGAGAGAGAGAGAGAGAGGAGAGAGAAAAGGAAAATTCTTCGATTCATCACCGTCCGGTCGCCGTTCAATGTCACTGCCAGCACCAGGAGGGAGCCCAGCCCCGGATGACTCCACCAATATAGGTCCGGTCGCAAACTGTCGTCGGAGCCGGCCACACTTGCCGTCATCGGGAAGTGAGCCATCGAACCTTCCGACACAGTTTTCGGCCGATTCCGACCTCCTTTTCCTACGATTCCACCACCAGTGCACTCGTCTCAGTCTAAGCTTTCATTTGGCACCTAATTTGCCTTAATCGGAAACAGGAGCTCGAACCGGAAAAATTTCAGTCCGGGTCTTTTTCTGAAAATTTAGGCAAAGTGAGTTTTTATTAACTCTAAAAATTAAGTTTGATATTATGGAATATTTTAGAGACCATATTTTAAATTAAATATGGGTTTAGGATACCGATTTAATAATTATGGTGGAAGAAATAATTTTTACACTGTCTTTTATTAAGTAAATAATTAAGGTAATTATGAGAAAATTATTTATCGGTATGGATAATTATTTATTTGTGATTGTTGTGAGTTTGAGTTGAGAATTGAAAACCAGGATGTGATAATAAATTGTTGAAAGGTCCCGATTGGGTAATAATTGCTTGAATTGGAATAATTTTTGAGAGGATATAAATTTATTATTTTTCAGGGAGCTACGTAATATTTTAGATAAGGTTCTGCCGAGTTTTTGGTAAAATTTTTAAGTTAAATATTTATTTAATTAATTAGAAAATCTTTTAGTTGGTAATTAATCTATTTTGTTGATGATTTTCCTTAGATAATCCGAGTACTTCTGCAGCAGGTCCTAGCGGAGTCAGGAACTGAGTACTTCATTTTGTACTGTGAGTTGATATAATTTAAGTTAATAGTGCATTTAAGCATGTCATAAATATTAAATGTATGTCATTTTATACATATTTAATTATCATTCTCTGCATTAGATATTTTGATGCACATATATGATTATGATGACAATTGATGTATTATGTTGAATCTGTGATTGATGTGTTGAGATGAAAATAGAAT
>CANXYC011748961.1:0-24732 GCA_948193065.1 Aleurites moluccanus
TATATATATATATATATATATATATATATATATATATATATATTTTTAAAAAAAAAGCTAAATTGGAGGTGAGCAGTGCTTTGGATTTTGGGCATTGTTTGATTGATGCATCTCATCTTCTTCAATGAACGGTCCAGATAGTGATTTTTGAGTCGTTGATGATGTTAGGAAATTTTTCAGAGGGTGAGATTTGAAGGCCCTATTGTATGTGTGCTTAGGGTTTGTGTTTTGGACAGACATCAAACAAGGAATTAGTTGGGTCTCACAAATTTATTGGTGTCACATGATGTGAAATGTTATTATAGATCGGAACAACAATTCAGGTGATTTTGGATTTTATATGATTTTTGTGTAGTATGAAAGAAATAAATTTAAATGGATCAATATGTTTATATTCTTTTTTTTTTATTATTAAACATACAAATGAATGAATGTATATATTATTTTGATGTGCAATACATGTTTTTTGAAAGTATATGGTAACTTATTAAAATTATTATTATTATTATTTCGGTTAAATATCAAAATTTTTTAAAGGTTTGAATTTCATTCACCCATGTTGTGACTTAAAATTTAATTAATCAGTTGTTATCATTAGAAATTTGTGATCAACATTGCATGGTAGTGAAGTTTTATATTTTGAGTCCAATGTTGGTTATGTGTGACTAATTATGGAGCCAGCCAAAATTTCAGAATCCACCAGACCTTTTTTTTTTTAAAAAAAAGAAGGTTTGAACCACAGTAATCACATACAAAATTAAGTTAAGATAAAACATTCTGAAATTTCATTTAATTTCAATTTGTTATTTTTTTTCCAGGAAATATTATTTAAAACAAGTATTTCAAAAATTGTATCATTGGTCAGGTATTTTTGAAAATGGAAAGATCAAACTGTATTTGTTATATTCCCAATATAATATTGAAAGTTGGCCTTTCAAATTTTTTTCCCCTCTTTAAATCCCAATGGAGAAGATTTTAATGCTGCAAGGATTATTTGGAAACATGTATAATGACAAATTTTTTTTTTTCTAATAAAGGATTTACCCAAAGATTCCCTCGTAAATAAAAAAAGAAAAAACGCAAATGTAATGCTGTGTTCATCCACTTGGATATAGTAGGCCACAATTTGATCCACTTACCCTCTCCATATCAATAAGAAAGCTGGGGGAGAATAAAGTTTGAGTTAAGTAAGACAAGAATGTTTGGGGAAAATGACACAGTGCATATGAGTGGCAGACAATTAGATCCACAAAAAAACGGATTTCAGATTCAACATGTGGATTTTAGAAATTTTTATCTATTAAAATGATGATATTTGCATCATTTTTCTGATAGGTAAACTTAGTTGGCATTGGCTTCAAATTTGAATTAAAATAAATCAAATTAGCACTCAAAATTCTAATTCACTTGGCATTTATCCAGATTTGTTATCCTTTATTATTATTTTTTTTAATTTTGTTTTTCTGCCATATCATGTGCTGCATGTCTGTCTTTGACTGCCAAATCCTAGAGTTTATAAATAAATATATATATATATATATATATATATATATATATATATAAGAATTCAGAATTTTGGATGAACAAATTAAAAATCTGGTTTTCCTATCAAATTTGTAAACATGAAATTCTTGTTGATCCATATTACCATAGTTGAGTCCCAAGGAAATTGGTAAAACTTGGTTACTGTAGTTGAGTCCTAAGATAATTGGTAAAACTTGGTGGTTGGTTGCTGTAGCCATTGACATATTAGGGCTGGTTTAGTGGAAGGAATCCAATTGGCAAATATGTGAACATGAAATTCTTGTTGATCCGTATTACCGTAGTTGAGTCCTAAGATAATTGGTAAAACTTGGTTACCATAGTTGAGTTCCTAAGATAATTGGTAAAACTTGGTGGTTGGTTGCTATAGCCATTGATATATTAGGGCTGGTTTAGTGGAAGGAATCCAATTGGCAATTTGGTTTTTAATTTACTTTTTCATGTAAAAATCCAGAACAATATTTCTTTTGAGCTTGTTTTTATGTGAAATGGAACAACTTTCTTCAATGGCAACACCAATATTTATTATTTCCCTTGCTAAAATTTTACATAAACAAGCACATATAAATGCTTCTTTCATCTCTGCTTAAGTTGGCTCAAACTTGACTGTCAACTTATGGCAATTTCAGAGTTACAAATCTAATATGGAAGACGAGACACAAATTAGTTCAGAGATTCCAGTAATGAAGGTTGATACTGAGGATAAAGTCAATCCTATCAAGGTATGTTATAAACAATTTTTTTTTTAATAGGTAAGAATTACTGCTTTATTGTTATAATGAAAAAAATTTTGATAGTCCACAATTATAAATTGTGGGAAGTTGAGATTTTTCATTAAGTGCCAATGACAAAACTTTGTTATAGAAGATTTACTTTTGTTAAAATTTTCAAATGCTTGCTGGTTTTAATTGATTAATAATCTTCATTTGTATATGATCTTTAAGGTTTACAAATGAGAAACTAACTATTCCAACTATTATTGCAATGTCGTTATTTCTTTGATTCTTAGTTCACAGACAATCGTAATTGATCCTAATAATATTATAGGTAACAAATGGAGACTTGCCACAAGTAGAAAAAGAAGGGAAGAAAGAAGAGGATGAGACTGATGGAGAATTCATAAAAGTAGAGAAGGAGTCGCTTGATGTGAAAGATGCCTCTCATGCAGCCGAGGCTGTGACTGCAGATGATGAGAAGCCATTGGTAATAGAAAGAAGCTTAAGCAATTCAACCAGAGAATTACTGGAAGTGCAGGAGAAGGTTAAGGAACTTGAACTTGAACTGGGAAGCATAGCTGGAGCTTTAAAGCATTCCGAATCAGAAAATACGAGGATGAAAGAAGAGATCTTTCTTGCAAAGAAGAAGTTGGAGGTAAGTGAAAAGAAGTACGAGGAGCTTGAACTTCATAACAAGCAAGTGCAACAGCAGATGATTGAAGCTGAGGAGAAATCCAGTTTACAGCTTAATACTTTGCAAGAGGCTCTGCAAGCACAAGACATAAAGCACAAGGAATTGATTGAGGTCAAGGAAGCATTCGACTTTCTCAGCCTTGATCTTGAGAATTCAAGAAAGAGGATGCAACTGTTGGAGCAAGAGCTGCAATTTTCTGAAGGTGAGGCAAAGAGGTTTGAGGAGTTGCACAAACAAAGTGGTTCACATGCTGAATCTGAGACACAAAGGGCTTTGGAGTTTGAGAGGCTGCTTGAAGAGGCAAAATCAAGTGCAAAAGCAGTAGAAGATCAGATGGCTTCCCTTCAAGAGGAAGTCAAGGGCCTGTATGAGAAGGTGGCAGAAAACCAGAAAGTGGAAGAAACCCTTAAGAGCACTACAGCAGAACTTTCAGCTGTTAATGAGGAATTGGTTTCTTCGAAATCACAACTGCTGGACATGGAGCAAAGTCTCTCTTCAAAGGAGGTTCTTATAAGTGAATTAACCCAAGAATTAGACTTGAGGAAAGCTTCTGAATCTAAGGTGAAAGAAGATACCATGGCATTGGAAACTTTGCTCAGTGCAACTAAAGAAGATCTTCAAGCAAAGGTTTCTGCTTTGGAAGGCATCAAGTTGAAGCTGCAGGAGGAAGTCAATGCAAGGGAATTCATTGAAGCCCGGTTGCAAGACCAGGAGGCAGAGGTCTCAACTGTACAGGAAGAATTGGTTAAGGTAATAAAAGAAAAAGAAGCTCTTGAAGCAACTGTGACAGATCTTGCCAGTAATGCGGCACAATTGAAGGAATTATGCAGTGACCTTGAAGACAAGTTGAAGCTATCAGATGAGAATTTCTCTAAAGCTGATTATCTTCTGACCCAAGCTTTGTCAAATAATGCAGAGCTTGAACAGAAACTGAAGTCTCTTGAAGATCTTCATAATGAATCTGGTGCTGCTGCGGCATCTGCTACTCAAAAGAATCTGGAGCTTGAGGATTTAATCCAGGCTTCAAATGAAGCTGCAGAAAATGCAAAATCTCAACTGAGAGAGCTTGAGACACGCTTTCTTGCAGCAGAGCAAAGGAATTTGGAGCTTGAGCAACAATTGAATTTAGTTGAATTAAAAAGTAGTGATGCTGAGAGAGAAGGGAGAGAATTCTCAGTGAAAATATCTGAACTCAGTGCTGCATTGAAAGAATTGGAGGAAGAAAGAAAACAGTTGAGTGACCAGAAGCGGGAATACCAGGAAAAGATAACTCACCTTGAATCTTCCTTAGATCTTTCATCATCACGGAGTGCAGAGCTTGAGGAGGAGCTGAGGATTGCTAAAGAGAAGGGCGCTGAACACGAGGAACGAGCAAATATGAACCATCAGCGCAGCATTGAACTTGAAGATTTATTCCAGACGTCTCATTTCAAAGTAGAGGATGCTAGCAAAAAGGTAAATGAGTTGGAGTTGTTGCTTGAAGCAGAGAAGTACAGAATTCAGGAACTTGAAGAGCAGATTAGCACATTAGAAAAGAAACGTGTGGATGCAGAAGAGCAGATTAGCACATTAGAAAAGAAATGTGTGGATACCGAATTAGAGTCCAACAAATACTTGGACAAGGTATCTGAACTTTCATCTGAGATAGAGGCATTCCAAGCAAGGGCATCAAGCCTTGAAATTGCTCAACAAACAGCCAATGAAAAGGAAAGAGAGCTGACAAAATGCCTGAATTATGTAACTGATGAAAATAAAAGGTTAGAAGATGCATCAAGTGATTCCAGCAAGAAGCTGGCTGAAGCTGAGAATCTTGTGGAAGTCTTGCGCAATGAATTAAATGTGATGCAAGAGAAATTGGAGGTAATTGAAAATGATCTACAATCTGCTGGATTGAGAGAAAGTGATGTAATGGAGAAGCTCAAGTCTGCTGAGGATCAAATAGAGCAACAAGAAAAATTAATAGAGCAGGTTACTGCAAGAAAATCAGAGCTTGAATCATTACACGAAACACTAGCTAGGGATTCAGATATCAAACTTCAAGAAGCTTTAGTGAACTTCACCAACAAGGATTCTGAGGCAAAACTCCTGGTTGACAAACTGAAGATTCTTGAAGACCAAGTGAAGTTACATGAAGAGCAGGTAGCTGAAGCGGCTGGAAAATCTGCATCTTTGAAGGAAGAATTGGATTCGTGTTTGCTAAAAATGTCATCTTTGGAAACCTCTAATGAAGAACTTAAAAAACAGATCTTGGAAGCAGAAAATAAGGCTTCCAACTCTTTCTCAGAAAATGAACTCTTAGAAGAGGCAAACAATCACCTCAAAAGCAAGGTTGATGAACTTCAGAAATTGCTGAATTCTGCTATTTCTGAGAAAGAAGTATCAGCTCAACAAATTGCTTCTCACATATGCACTATTACTGAAATATCAGATAAACACTCCAGAGCTCTAGAACTTCACTCTACAACTGAGGCCCGGATGGTTCAAGCAGAAACAGAGTTACAAGAGGCCATTCAGAGACTGGTCCAGAAAGATGCAGAAACTACATATTTGAATGAGAAGCTAAATGCACTTGAAGGCCAAATAAAATTGTATGAACAACAGGCTCATGAAGCATCTGCAATTGCTGACACTAGAAAAATGGAGCTGGAAGAGACTCACCAGAAATTAAAACATTTGGAAAGTATTGTTGATGAACTGCAAGCCAAGGTAAGTCACTTTGAAACAAAGAGTGGAGGGCTAGCAGATGCAAATTTGAAGCTCACTCAGGAACTGGCCATCTATGAGTCCAAACTAAGTGATTTAGAGGCAAAACTCTCTGCAGCCCATGCTGAGAAGGATGAAACAGTTGAACAGCTTCATAATTTAAAGAAGGCCGTAGAAGATTTAACTCAACAGCTTACTGATGAAGGACAGAAACTGCAGTCTCAGGTTTGCTACAATTCTTTTGGTATTTCTTGGTGAATCACTATTTGTTGATTTGATTGACATACAGTCATCTGACTTGACAATTTTCAAATTGCAGCTATCTTCGGTTATGGAAGAGAACATGCTCAATGAAACATATCAAAATGCAAAGAAAGAACTTCAATCAGTGATCATCCAGCTCGAAGAGCAACTGAAAGAGCAGAAGGCAAATGAAGATGCCTTAAAGTCTGAAATAAAAAATCTCAAGGTGGAGACAGCTGAGAAATCAGCTTTGCAAGTCTCTCTTGAGGATTTGGAAAAAAAATTGACAACTGCAGAGGCTCGACTTAAAGAAGAGGTATTTATGATCAACTTTGTGAAGTTAGATATATCCAAAATAAGTTTTTGATGTTCAATTGAAGTCTATCAGTGAATTCTGAGTACTGTTATTGCTTATAGGTCGAAAGTGTTCAGGCAGCTGCTGCTAGAAGAGAGACGGAGTTAACATTGAAAATAGAGGATCATGAAAATAAAATCCATGATAGAGATATATTAAATGATCAAGTTCTACAGCTTCAGAGAGACTTACAACTTGCTCAGAGCATTGTAAGTGAACAGGTTAGGAGCTAATTATATACTCTGCTATGCTCTTTATTATTTTAAATATCTGAAATTCAATAGAGGTTTGGAATAAGAAACAGTTGTTATCTTGGCATACTTAGGCACTTGGATGTCACATACATCATCTCATATATGTGAATCTAGTTCTGTGACTTAACTTTTACATTTGGAGAATGATCATGAGGTACTCAAAATGACTCTTCTGCAATTTCTCTTTGATGTCCAACCATACAGAAAGAAGCAAATTCTCAAAAAGATTTAGAAAAAGAAGCAGCTCTGAAGAAATCTCTTCGAGATCTTGAATCTAAGAACAAAGAAATAATACTTCTAGAGAAGCAAGTTAAGGAGCTCGAGCAGAAATTGCAACTTGCCGATGAAAAATTATTAGAAAAGGTCAGCTTGTGCTCATATATGCTAAAATGTTAATTTTTGGACACATGCACATACACACAAGTAGGTGTATGGACATAAATATAATACCATACATGGGTTCTCCACTTTCATTAGCCCTGACAGGAAATAGTACATCTCATCTACAGACTGCAGCATGGAGATATCCCTTCATTTTTTTTTGGGCTAGTCTCCCAATTAAAAAAAAAAAGCAACTGGATCTAGTATGAGTTGGCGATCAAAAACGTAAATGGATAGAACTTTTTTTTAATATATTTTTTTATGGCATATGTTGTTTTGAAGATATATATTACTTGTAGACAATAGAATGGCCAAAATACCAACTTTATATATAAGAACACAGCCGAGCCTAGTAACATCAAAATGAGTAATGTCTTCCAGTATAAATCAAACAGTTATTAACATTTAATATGTGCAGGGTGATGGGGGCAATCTGGCTGCACATAAGGATGGAACAGAGATCAAATCCAGAGACATTGGATCAACCTTTTCTACTCCTACAAAAAGGAAGAGTAAGAAAAAGTTAGAGGCTGCATCTGCCGAAACCTCGTCCTCTTCAGAAGCGCATGGTCAAACTGCAGAGGCTTCCCCTGCCATGCACTTTAAGTTTATTTTGGGAGTGGCCCTTGTATCTATCATCTTTGGCATAATTCTCGGGAAGAGGTATTAGTTCTGGTCTAAATTTTGACTTTTTTTTTTCTTATTTCTTTTTTCACAATTGTTCTTTTCTTATTATGAATTCCTCGTTTTGTAAGTTCATGCACAGCACAACATATATCAAGCTTTTTATACTTTCTAGGCTTAGGTCTTTGGTGTTGGTCAGGGAATTTGTTTTTCAGTGTCGTCCCTTGCCTGAATGCATAGTTTAAAATGTTTGATTCAAGTAATGTTCAAGTTTGTTAACTCATTTGATTGTATTGCAATTTGCAAGTGTTCTCATCAGTTTGGCAACTCTGAATAGTAGCTAAATGACAAGAATTATCCAGGCTTTTATAAAAAGAATTTATTGATGGGGCTATCAAGCAATAATATCTATATGAACAAAAGCTATTTATCCCTACATCTTTTTACCAACCATTTTTAAAGCAATGATATCTGTATGAACGAAAGCTATTTATCCCTACATCTTTTTTTACCAACAATTTTTTCTTATGTGGACCATTCCTGTTGCTCTGTTTTATTGAGGTGCTGAGCAATTAGTAAGACCACTATCTATCCCTGCTGGGCACTTGTTGCAAGTAAATTATTCAGTGCACTTGGGTCCTTGCTAATATCATATGCATATGAGATCTATCTTCTATAAATGAATGGAAAGTAGGGTCCGGAAAGACGTCACGTTATTGAGGACATTTTTATCCTCTTAGGTTCCATAAATTGCGAGTACAAGGTCTCCTCAATAATTCTCCATTGTTGTACTAAAACAAATAGGCAGTTAGCATTAGGAGAGGTCCACATGGACTAGCGAGAAAACATAAATTTGGAGTTTCTTTTTATTTTTTCAATCAACAAAGGATATATTAAGTTGATAAAGTGAGTTTGTTTTTCATCTCATTGATCAAAATTCGATTATTAAGACTGATATTCAAGAAATAATTTTTGAATGCACAGATCATATATGCAACTTTGAATTAGTCGATGAAGAGTGCATCTTTGAATTCATACATATTGAATGTGGATAGTACATCTTTATAGATTTTTTCTTAATAAATAATACAAAAAAAAAAAAAAAAGCCACAATTGATATGGATATTTAAGTTGGTCTAACAAATTAAAGAATTTATCGTAGTTGGAAATTAACTAAAATTTTTAATTTATTTGATCATAAGAGCAAATGAGAGAAAAAATGATTACAAACATGCAAATATAAGTAAGAAAAAACATGTACAACTGATCTAATACTCAAATGTGTACCTCTGCCATAGACAATTCTTTGCTAAAATGACACCTAGTTATTATTAGAATTTATATTGATAGCTCTTTCAGAATTTGAAAAATATAAAAATTTTTAAAAATTCGATTATTTTTCTTCATAATATAAAATTTGAAATTCGATCCACAAATGTATTTATTAACTAAAAAAAGTGTTTTAAAAACTTTATTGGTTCTTGTTGCAATTTATTCTTCTGAATTTGCTTAACAAGACTACAATTCGTAATTTAACATATGTTCAAAGCCTAATTACTCAATAAATAAATTTGTTAGCGCCTTTTATTATTTTATTATGAATATTTAAGTTAATCATTACCGATTCAATTTCAGAAAAATGAAATTAATAAGTCTGAATTTACTAATATGGTTGATTTGAATTGTTAGACATCATATGCAAAAATTAATATAATAAAATATTTTTTGTCAGTAATAATTTCGGACTTGATAATATAAACTAATAAATAAATAAAAAAAATTTAGATACGCTACATCAACAAATTCAAATATAATTTCACCTAAAATTAGATTGATAATAGAACTGGAAAAAAATTAAAAACAAGAACCAAGTTTTCACCAAACAAGAACTAAGTTTTCGCCAAACAAGAACTAAGTTTTCTAAAAGGATAGTTAGAACTACAAAAACAAAAACAAATTTCTAAAAGGATAGTTAGAACTACAAAAACAAAAACAAAAAAAAAAAAAAAAAAAAAAAACACATAACAGTTTCTCTTCTTGTTTTGCTGCTCTCTATTCTCCTTTTTCTCATACAGAAGAGCTGGTACATTTCTGACACAGATGAAATGTCCGTTTATCACATCACTGAATTGTCATATTCCGTATCATCAAGCCAAAATTCTGTTGTTTCAAATAAAATAGGATGAAATTGCCCTTTCAAATTCAAAAGGAAAAAAAAAAAAAAAGAGAGGCAAGAACACACATTGTCTGCAATCACAATCTTAAACTTTGAGTATCCTACACGGAAGTTAGATTACTTACCCTTTTATTCATTTTTCATCATAGTAACTTGAGTTTTGGATAAATCTCAAGTCTGACTAACTTTTTGGTTCTAGTCAATTAAAGCAACATTAACATAACATTTAAAACCCTAATATCTTCATTATACTTGGTCTGATTTGTAGCTTCAAACATATATGTTCATTTACAATACCTTTCTGCAGTGTGATAGTCATGCATGTTCCAGGTACACGTGGATGCTGTTATTGTTACTACATCTTCATTTCCTTAAATTCCTTCAGTCCATCGAAAATCTCAAAATCATCAAATCCTGCATATTGAACAATGTCTTTAATTTAATTAAGAAAAGAGCTGCTATGATGAATAATTTTAAGTCTAGTAACTGTAATTACCGGCACCCAAATCTTCAATTTCATCAATGGAGGATCCCGTGTTAGCAGGAGAAGGAACTAGAGACATCCAATCTCTGCTGTCATAGTCTTCTAAACAAAGATCATCTTGCATGATCCAGTCCTCAACAAGACTAATATTGTCAAATGATATCGGGTCCACAGAAAGCTGGTTTTTGTTTTCATCAACCCTACAGTAAAGTCAGTTAGCAAAAGAGCAATATCTTATTTCCTCTCCAACTGTCAATATTAACTAATATGGTTGAGCCATCGTTTGCTACTTACATTTCTTTGAGACGCAAATTGTACTGCACAAAGATAAGATCATTCAGTCGCCGACGCTCCAGCAAGTTTCTAGTGGCATGTACTTTTTCAAAAGGAATATGATTGTGCTTGCACCCAGTGGAACTACAAGTCTGACTGAGAATGCGAAGGGCTAAACTTGCCAAATTTGGACTGGCTCCACCATATGTAGACCACCATTCAGCTAAAAGAAAGATATGTTGAAAGAAATCAGCTAAAAATAAATCTACCTTGAATCTGACATAAAATTCAAGTCTTATCTCTAGTAAAAATTGTAATATATTCTTGAAGGGTGCATGTCATATCATATTCTATTTGCAAGTTGTGTAGACACAGCTTTGGAAGCTTCCCCACAAAGAAACTGACATATCTATCAAAAACTCTACCAAAAAAAAAAAGGGCAAAAAAATAATAAAAGTCATTAATAATTGTTTTCTAATTAAAAAAAAAACCTCTTACCAGGAAGAAGAGTGTCTCTTGCCCTAATTGCCATCTTCCTCCCAAGATCTCCAACAGCATTTTTGTACAAGTTTAATTCTTTCACAATCTTATCTTGGACATCCACATCAGGCACCAATCTCTCTATGCAATCAAACACTCTTGACAAAATCTCATTATGCACTTCTCCTTCAATGCTATAAAAGAACTTGGGGTTGAGGAAGAAACCTGCAGCATGAAGAGGAGGATGTCGTTGTTGATCCCATCTATGATCTATGATATTCCAGTAGACCATGTAATCCTCTCTCTTAACAAGTTCCCTCTTAATTGTTTCTTTCGCTTGATACATGCCTGCAAAAACATATCCCATTGCAGCTTTCTTTTTACCACTAACTATTCCTAAAACCCGTAAGAGTGGACTTGTTAAACGGATGACCATTATACATGAAGACCAAAATGACCTATTACTGATAATATCCAACATTGTCATTCCTCCTAGTTGCTTCGCATATGGACAGTCCATCCACTCCTGTGAAGTAACCATAGTTTGCAAATTGAGTTTAAAATCTGCCATTCTTTGCAACATGGTAAAATTAGTAGCAGAACGGGTAATTCCCTGTTGCACAATGTCTTTGCCAAAAGTAAAGCTTCTCATCAGATTCAGAACTGCACTATGATTGTAGACAAATCTCGTGACAGATCTAGCCTGTTCAATTAATGCATTTATCCAGTCGAGTTTTCCAAAATCCTCTAGTATTAGATCAATGCAATGAGCTGCACAGGGAGCCCAATACATAGAAGGAAAAGTATCCATCAGTCTTTTTCCAGCAACATTATAATGATCATCACCATTTGTAATCACCTGCAAAACATTACTGGCTCCAACTTCTTCCACAACCTGTTTAAGCAATGCATACAGAGCATCTGTAGAATATATGGTATGTGATCCATCCACAGATTTCAAGAATACAGTTCCTTGAGAGCAATTCACTAGAAAATTTAGTAAGGTTCTACCACTTTCCAAGTTCCATTCTTCAACCAAGATAGAACAACCAGTCTTAGCCCATACAGTCCTATATTGATCAATATCATTTTTTATTTCTTCAACTAAATTCTTCAATATCCAACCACGGAGATCATGATTTGAGGGTGCTACCACCCCTGATACTCCAGAACAAATCATATCAATCAACCGTTGGAAATAAATTGAGTCCAGTGCGTCTAAATTTGCTCCTATATCATACAAGAATCGACCTATTGTCATTTGAATCGGATTGCCTGCCAATTTCAAATGCATTACATTTAAAGGATCAATACGATCAACAACTGCAGAAGTTTTACGTCTTCCTCTCTTCCTTTTGTCCAAATTTCCATGATTTACCCTTTCCTTTTCATCCAGTGACAAATTGGAATTGGGTTCAACTGAACTTGGAGCTACAGTATAATCCTCATCATCACCATCCTCGCCTTCATCATCATCATTATCATCAAAATGTTTAGCAAATGCGTCTACATCACTAGTAGCAGGAGGTGTCTCAACATTGTTTACATTTTCCAGAATCACTTTTTGTTTCTTCTTTTGCTTCATTACAATCTCATTTAAACTTTGTTGCATCAAGAGGCAGACATCTGGTGGAACTTCGTCACAAATAGGCGCAGCGCCTTTTTGACCAGCAAGATGCTCCTTCAATCTATGAATGCCACCACCCTTAAACACTTTTCCACAGTATTTACACTTAATCTGGATCCTATCATCAACTTCCAACATTTGGCAATATTGCCATGCCAAGTCCTTTTTCTGGCGGGTAGCGGGCCTGGATTGTGGAGTATCTAAGTCAGTTGCCAAAGGTATTGGTTGCTGAATAACCGCAGACTTAATCTTCCGGTGGCTTTGCTTTACAGAAGAGGCATCAAGAACTTGTTGCATCAAAAGACGAACTTCAGGTGGAACCTTTAGACACATTGGGCCTCCACGCTTACGAGCTGCAAGATGCTCCTTCAATCTAAAAATCCCACCACCCTTAAAGATTTTACCACAATATATACACTTCAGGTGTACTTTTTCCCCTTCATTCAAAATTTCACAATGTTTCCAACCCAAGTCTTGTTTATGCCTTGAATTGGGCGACTCCATTAATTAATTATGGGTTTTTCTCGTATAATAAGAAATTCAAATATTAGCTATTTATGGAAATGGAAACCCTTTCTTTAATCGATAAGACATTCAAAAGAACTAAAAACCCAAAAATATTTAGCACAATTCCAATGAATTAAAAGCAAAACATGCTGCTAGAGAGTCAAAATGTTATACTTGGCTTTGGTAATGAAGACAGAAAGGTTTATAAAACTATCAAGTATATAAATAAACTCTAAAAAAAAAAAAGGCAAACCGGTTAGGCAGCAGCAACCCGCTTGCATTGACCCAATTGGTTCTGGTTTCCACAATCACCGGTGATCTGCTTGTGGAGTATTTTTAAGAGAAGATAAACCAAAGCTTATGGCAGGTTTGATCGCCGTATAAAACGAGCAGCTAACGGGAGTTTATGGGTGAACCGATAATTGGTCTGATTCTGTTTCTAGGTTAGGTTTTGGTATTTCGGGAGAGGAAGGGGGTGGTTGGTTGGTTGGTTTGTTTATTCCTCTCTTATCTCTCATTTATTTATTTTGAGTTAATTATTAAAAATAAGTAGGAATTTAATCTCTATTATTTTTATAACTAATCACAGGCTCCTACTTTACTCATCATATGTTTTCTATTTGACTTACCGTTTAAAAAAAATATTTTAATATAAAATAAATTATTTATTATTAATAATAATTTTAATTTTTAATTTTAAAATTATATATATTTACATATATAGGCCCAATAAAAAATATTATATATATGAGTGAGTGTATAAATTTTTAAATAGGACGTTTAAAAATACAATTAATATGAAATAAATATAATTTTCAAGAGATTGGGAAAAATTTTCAAAATAACCTTTAAACTAATTTTTATTATACACATGTATAAATTATTATTTTTAAGGAAAAAAGTTTGATCAGATATCTAAATTTTCACCTTTTTTGTTATTGAATTCCTATAATTCACTTGTTGATGATAAAATCCTCCAATTTTTATTTTTCGATACATTAAACTTTTTTTTAACGAGACTTGACAGAAGTGCACTTTACACGCGTTAAAAGTGTTTCAATAAAATTGAATCCGCTAACTAAAATTTTCATTCATGACATGAAAAAAAAAATAAAAATAAAAATATTCTTAAAGGAAAATGACAACATTTTCCCTTTCATTATTTTTTTCCTTCCATGGCTCTGTCATACGACAACCCAACTGCAAACCTATTATTGTTTCTTGAGAACTCGTGCATTCATAATTTACAATTTTGAAATTCACCAATAATTTCGATGGCTTAATTTGCAGAAATTAACTGAAAGCAAATTTGGTAGCCAAAACCACAAACCAAAACAAAATACATTTGATATTATCAATAGGCCCCTCCCTCAATTCACGAACAACGAAACTCCTACTCTGAAACCACCATGACAATAAGTAAAAAATCCTCCAATTCTCAAAAACCCCATGAAACTCACTATATCTTCATCTCCCTCTCCTTGTACTACTCAAAAGAATCCTAACTCAATTTCTCAAATTCCTCTTTAGGATCTTCGAAAGATCAACATTGAGGCCCTTAATCAAGGCTTCTCCCACCTCCATTATGTTCTTACATTAAGTTTTTCTGTAAAATTTCTCAACTATTAAGCTAAGAATTCATTGCATATGCTTACAATATATTCCATTTTTCAAATTACCCCGAAACCGTACCTGAATTCAACAATTCTGCTTAAAGAATCCATCACCTATGTTCTTCAACCTATACTCGCAGGCACACAAACCCAATCAGTCTCCGTCAAGGCTTCAATGTCATTAGATCCCAATCCTATGCAGTCATCTCAAGTCCTTATTTATGAAAATGGCACAGGAAGTGACGTTTTGTCTTTGGAGTATAAGATCTTGGTAGTGACTAATGCGAGTTCGATTGAGGTGGATGCAGTGACGAAAGAGAAATTAAAGGAGAACGAATTTAGGAGTACTAGGAGGATGAGGCTTGTTTGCATGATCGTTCCAACCAAATGTGGCCATTGTCTCTCTTTCTCTATATCAACCTATGTTTTTTCATTTTTTGTATTTTTCTCTTTCTATGTTTTTCCAATTTTTGTAACCCTAACCTTTCAATGAATCCCCGTTGCAAGATCTAGTCGCAAGCCTCCATTTCCTAGCAAAGAATCATGTAAATAGAGTTTTCTTGAATTTTTCAAAGAAGTGTATGTTTCATGAATTCATGAGAGAGATTGTTTCTTAAATTTTTAAGAATAGAGTTTCTGAAATTTTTGAGAGAGATGTTTATAGGGTTATTGAATCTTGAGAGAGAAAAGAGTGTGGTATTTCATATGATAGCCTTGAAATTTCTAAATGTTCAATTTTAAGAAGATGGGGGTGTAGATGGTGAAGGAATGGAAGGAGTTGTGATGGCAGTCATGGAAGGTAGGGGTGAGAGAGACCTGATTGAAGAAGAATTTTTGTAGCCTTGAAATGATGCCTTTTTAAAATATATATATATATGTTTTTTTTTTTCATTTTCCATGTTATAAAATTCAATCCTAGTAAGCGTGTTCAATTTTATTGACGCACTTTTAACGTGTGTAAAGTGCACTTCCATCAAGCTCCGTTAAAAAAGGACTTGATATATCGAAAATAAAAATTAGAGGATTTAATCATAAAAAATGAATTATAAATACTTAATAGCAAAAAAAAAAAAAAAAAAAAAATGAAAATTCAACCTACTAAGCATTATAGTTTTATTTATTTTATAATTTTATTTTTAGTTGTTAGAGGGCTAATGATTTACGGATATGATTAAATTATCCATATTACTATAAACACTCTTATTTTTGTAATTATTTCTAGCAGCGTAGCAATGTTTCTTTTAAAGGAAATAAATTACACTCATTGTTCCTCCTCAATTATTGACTAACTAATATTATTGTCCTTAGATTAAATTTTATAATAGGAAAATCTTTACCATTATATTATATTACTTGGAACATAAAAATTTCTGAAATTATTTTCCGTTGATTCTTCTAACAGAAAACTGACTAAGACACCACATAACTTTATTTAAGTTAAACTATGCCATGTCAACATTGTCCTCAACATTTTCCAACCGCTCCCTCTTTCTCTCTAATGTGTTCTATCTTTCTCTCTAATCTACTTCTCTTTTTCTCTCACTAAAAAACATAAAACCATAATCCAATTCTTATGACTAACAATCCCAAATCTTTGAACAAGAAACTTGAAATTGAAGAAGCAATTAACGAATTAACAAATTGGGTTCTTGGAGCCCCACCATTATTATCTGCAAGTGACATTGAGGTTCCAGGTCTCGAGTTAATCTCTCTCTCTGTTAGTTGCATGCTCCTCCTTACCAAACGAAGCTTTAGATGTGGCCTGATGATTGGCTCTACCCACAGTGTTTCCTTTAGCTTCATTGTTATTTGAAGGTCAGTTCTGTTCCTATAGTTCCAGCATCTGATAATAAATTTTCTTTCCTTCAATTAATCGTACACAAACCGAAACATCACCAGCATAAGTTGAACAATTTTGAACACTATGAGCCTTAAGCTCTTCTTTTGAAAGCCTTTTCACCTAAATAAAGTAGTTAAACTTAATCAACTAAAGGCGAATTAGATCAAATAGAGTAAATTTCAAAATGTTTTATAAAATCTTTAATATAAAATCATTTGCATGACCCGTTCCCTCTGTTCTCACTTTCACTTGGGCCGATTCTCACTCTTTAGGTTGCGATTGCGATGACCACCACCTTCGCTGCAAACACAGAGTGATTTCGTGTTTTGTAGCGTCGACCAGACCCTCTTCAATTAAACCCAAAGTCACTCGACCACTTATACGAAGCTCCTCCTCATTTCACCGTATCTCTTCATTAACAGCAATAATAATAGCTTCGTTTTTCTCCATTGTTGCCGACTCTGATTTCTACAATAATTTGTTCCCAAGTTAATAATAAAAAATTATATATATATTTTTTAAATCTCACAAAAATATAGAAAGGGGAAAAAAATAGGTTATGTACTTCAAGAAAAATTCTTACGCACAACTAGATCATTTTGTATTTGATGATTTTTGAATTAGATCTGTTTGGATATGTATAGAAAGATGAGTGTAATTTTCTCTAGTCACCTCTATCGCTCTGATTGCTTCTTATGGCCTTCGATATCCAGGTGTGACGACAATGTTGGGGCTAGTGATTTATTTGTTTATTTGAAATGGATTCTTAAATGATTTAAATGAATCTTGGACAATATTTGGAGTAATAGTTGTAAAAGAGTGTTGATTTGGTAAGGAACAAGAAAGATGAGAAGGAAATTAGGATGAAGAACAATGACAACCCATCTTGCCATTATTGGTTGCTCCATGGAGAAACAGAAAAAGAGTGAAGCGCGTGAAAATAGAGAGGAGTAATAAGATGCTAGGGCTTAGCTAAATTAAATTATTCCACCTAAGCCCTAGCATTTAAGAAAATTGACAGAAAATAAATTATGAGACTTTTATATTACAAGTAATATGATGGCAAAGATTTTACTATTACAAAATTTAATTTAAGAATGATAATGTGCGTTAACTAATAATTGAGGAATGATTGTATAATTTACCCCTTTTAAAGGACTTCAGAGTTTATCATAAGAATAATCATTTCATTCAATTGAGCTCAGAAATTGGTTTGCTTTATAATTGATGGATTCAAAGTAATATTTGCATTTTCTAATTTCAAATTCGAAATTAACATGAAATGTTGAATAGTAATATATATTTTTAATTTTTAATTATAATTTTATAATCTATTTGAAATAAATAAATTAAAAATATGCCTTTTATTCATTTATAAATAAATTCTTATATTGAAAATGTTATAAACTAAAATATAAAATTTTATTTTATTTTATTTAAAATAAATATAAAATTGAATTTTTTTTTTAAACACTCTTAGTGTGATAACTTTGTTAAGAAATACATAATATTAAATAATGACTTTGGAAATTTTTAATTTACTTATGTAGGTAGGTTGAATGTCTTATGTTTTGCTATATTTTCTTTACATTTTTCATTGTAAAGTTTTGAAGAATTTTCCTTTTATTTCTTGTTAAAATGTGTTCAAATTATTCTTTAGGAACTTTAAATTTTGTTTATTATTTATCTTTAAAGAAAGGTGTATTATGTTTTTCCACCTTTGTTAGTATTATATTGTTTACTATCACATAATGAGTCTGTCTTTATTTGTCATTCTTGATACTTTTCATTTTCTCTTTTTTACTACAATACTATGATCTACAATACTATTATTTAACTTAGAACGTCGAATAATTAATAATAATTCTTCAAACGTACCCTAAACAAATATATGTATTCTTCCTTGAATCTCCAATCGTACTCTTGTTATTCATATATCGCTTAAAATTTTCAATTAAAGACTCTATATTCTTCATTACCATACATGTTTCCAATCAATTTATCTGAAACTTTATCGTAAAATCAATCATATGCTTTGTCATAGTACAACCATAAATTATACCTGTTCAATTTTCCAAATTAATTTTATCTTATTCCTACTAAACCTTTAATTATTATGCGCATCATTCATGCTATCTTATACTTTTTAAAATTCAATGATTTAAATAGTTCTAAATTGACTTTCTTATATATATATATATATATATATACCATTGGAAACCATATCTTTTATGTATCACATTCACTAGACTTACTCATATCACTCATCACATATATCCATACATGTCACATGTATTTTCTTATCTACATTCTTCCTAATATCTACATACCTCAATTTATTATTTATAATTTGTTGTAAATTTCATGACTTCGCTATATATGTCATATATCAAATCTGACATTAGAATTACATTCAATCAATATCAACCTGTCATAGTGGTAATATTTGCTCCATTTACAAATAACTTACTCTTTGTAGTAACATAATATAACATCTTTTAATAGAATCTATCATAATAGTCATCAACTTTAGATTTATATCATATAATAATACCTTAACATATCCAAGTTGTCATTCATAGCTAATTGTTTATATCCATCAACAGATTACATAATCTTATCTCTATCACACATGTATCTCTTTAAGAAAGCTTTGGATATTGTATCAATTAAGTCTCACATTAACAACTAATCCTTTATATGTTGTATGATAACTCATCTAACTTACAATCCATCAGTACACAGACTTATCATGATTATTATCATCAGCACCATTACAATACTATCACAATCATGATCAATATTTTATCATCAATTATGATTTTAAGAGCTTTCATACCTTGAATACCTTCTTCTAACTTCAATAACTGAAAATCTCTGCCTTATACTACTTTAATTTCTTTAATCAATAATACATTTCATTAAAAGTTGTGTTGCCAGAGCTTAGTTTCGATCCTGGGTTCTTAATTCAAATTGAACTATATATTTATAGTAACTCATTCATCTTCTTTATTAATAGCTTTAATGATATAGTAATATGAACTTAACTTCCTATGAACTATTGCTAATAATATTAATTCTTATTCTTAGCCTTTCTTATTGTTTCAATTCTCTTGAAGTATAAGTGTTAGTTCACTTATCTGGTATCAATTTATTTATATATGACTTGAATGTTTGATTTATTGCGCACAATTTATCAAATCTTTATGTATAGTTAAAGTATTGATTAATTCCTTAGGCAATTTTAGAATTTCCCAGATGTCACTCATCATAGAGCTATCCTTGTCCAGGCATATTTAACTTTAATATTTGAGGGTTTTCATATTACAGTGAATTACTTAATCGTATGCATCCTTTATTTAATTGCTCCTACAATTACACTTTTAATTCTTTTAGCTTAGTTAGGGTCATTCGAATTAGTGGGGTTTAATTTAGGAACATAATTTAAACCTTGTAATCTTGATCAATTGAAAAGTTACTTTGTGTAATTTCCATTTCATGATGCATTGTATAAATAAAACTACGAGGATCTGATTCTCCCAAAAGAAAAATTTGATGTGTAAAAGAAAAATACAAATGGTGATACGTAGGTAGCCCATTTTGGGTATAGTCCAAAGTATAATAAAATTATCATTTTTGTGCCCAGATTAATTGACTTGTGCTCGTTAAATTGAAAACCTGAATAAGGTGGCATAGACAAAAATTAGAGCAGCTCGGATGTGAGTTAGAATACACTCTAACTTCTACCCTAGCTTCTATGGCTAAGTATAGGATAAGTAAGGAGTCGAACACAGAGAATACGATTTAAATCAAGTATCAATCGAATAGATACTAAGATGAATAGGCTTACCAATAATTACATGACAGTGAATCAAATTGCAAATCTAAATTGAACAATAAAATTATTAAACTATATAATTAAAACTATACTAAATAACAACTATAATTATTCAAAGAAGTGTAGGTGGAAATTACAACATAAAATAGAACAATGAATTAATTACAATTATAATAAATATGAATGCTAAGATTGGAGAATATGACCTAAAGTCCTTAAGAGTAACTCTCGTTGTCAATTAAGGGTATTTCTATCTAGAGTCTTCAAGCACTCTCGTGTCATTGTAGAGATAAACAAAAACCATAAAATTCTTTGCCAATTCTTTAGCCCCTTAAAGTGGATTTCTTAATAGATCAAATTAGATCGAATCCCTCAAAGAGTCTAAGACAACAATCTGGAATTCTACTCGGATCATATTAGATCAAATTATTGATGGCATTGGTGAATCCAACTGAATCTTTGAATATCAACAACTCCATTTACTTTCCTAACCTTTAAGTGAATTCAATTGCTTTTCCACCAAATCTCCCAACTCTTATTGTGAATATTTGATTAAACACATTATATAGGGTGATCAGACATATATAATACAATTAGCACCCAATCAAATGTAATACCCTATAAATTCATAACTCACATGTATGAATTAATTCTCAGTTTGTAGTTCATTAGTCTTGAAATGATGGAAAATAATTTTAGAGACACAGTTAGAAAGTGAACTTGATACTTTTCCGGAAAGCGGCAGTGTCAGTAACACTGTCAAGAAATTAGCTATCTGGTCAACAGAAGAATTTCTGAAGTTGACTTGGGGATAGAAGATCACTATAATTTATGTGTAATTTTGGTAAAAAGAAAGAATTGAAAATCATTTAAAAACACTGAAAAAGTAATCAATGGCAAAATGGTAAATAAATGAAAGTTAAAGGTGAATAGTGAAAATTGGTCGGTCAGGTTTACAGAATGACTCTAGAACCATTTTTATAAATAAGTATAAATTAAAATAAGCCTATTGATTCCCCACTTTGAAATCTAATTCAGACAGAATTGACATAATAAATTACAGAAGAAGTTGGGGTTAGAGTATAATTACTTGAAAGCTTAAGGACCAAAGTGTAATTTGCCATTAGTAACTTAATATATAAGCCACGCCTTAGGATTTTTCTCTATCTTCTTCTTCCTTTTCCTTCTTGGCCGAACCCTTCTCTCTTCCTTTCCCCATCCAATTGTTCTTCATTTCTTCACCAAAATCATTAGAAAAATTATAGAAAAGTTGAGTTTTAACTTGTTTCTACTTGTATCTTCCATCAATTTGCTTGATAGCTTAAAGGAGATTAGGGAAAATAAGCTTAAAGGTTTCGGGTTCATCATCACTCCAAGGTAAGAAGTTGTTTTGTTCATTCTTTTGGTTTAATTAAATGTTATTTAGGTTGAATTTGATGGGTATGGTGTTAGATTGCATCAATTGATGCAAATTCGTAGGAAACCCTAAATTGCCTAGTTTAATTTGAAGTTGTAAAGGAGGGTTTGATGAATTAGTGCTTGATTGTGTTAATCAGTGTTGGAATATGTTAATTGGATGTGAATGGATGATTAATTAGTGGTTTATTTGATGTAGAACACAACATTTGATATAGGTGTGCTATATAGATCATTTGGCTATTTTGGTGGGAATTAGCTTGTTCAAGGTGATTTGAAGCATTATGTGAGTCTATAATGCATCAATTAATATGCCTAATTGATTGAATTGATGATTGGAATCCATCCTTGAAAACTCATTGTTGGCCGAACCACCTAGTACTATTCACACCCTTGGATTTGTTTGATTTTTGCTTGAATTTCCATGCCATTTGATCCTATTTTGATGTTGTTTAATTGTGTTTCTTTGATGCATATACTTTTGTTAACAATGTAGCTTTGTATTGATTGAATTGGACAAGTCAAGTTTGCACCTAAACCTAACTTATTGGATTGCCATTGTATGCCCACTATGTGTTTGATGAAATGCCTAGTTCATTTGCCTTTGGTCTATTGTGTTGTATCCCATAGGCCTACCATTTGAATGCCATTGTCGCCCGTGACGTTGGCATGCCAATTGACCTACCATTTTTCGCCACCAAACTAATTTTTGTTCCATTTCTTTCTTAATTGCCAAACCATTTATCATTGATTGTATGTTATATATAGCATTGCTATTATTCTTATTGATAATTGAATTGACTGATATTAGACTGATTGTTTGATGGATGTCATTGTTGCATAATGGTATCCCTTGTTATATTGACCCTTATATGGCTTGACAGAGCTATCGATCCGACAGGGTAATGGGAAAATACTATCGGCGATGTGCACATTGTATTACTGATGCCCTAGTTGGGAGGGGCTATGGTCCTGGCCATAGGGCCTGATCAACCTTATGCTTACTGATACATATATATTACTGGAGACCTATATGGTCCATACGAATTACTGGAGATTGTATGATTTCTTTTCATGCAATCCATCCCTTTATCTGTCTTCTCATATGATACCGAGCCTGTACTGTATTCTTTGGCTATATTGTAATCCATTACAGATTCTGTTTACTGTTATTTGACTTATTGATATTATTGCTCCATTGCTACCTACTGTTTTATTGATGATGCATGTAGATTCATTGAATATCATCTATACTCATCTATACTCACCTTTTTATTTGTTTAATCATTTCAGGAGAGGAGTAGAGTGCAGATTCCTGTCATCTGTCATCCTGAGATATCTGCAGACAGTTATCTGATGTATATTTTCTGATTTTGTATTATTATTTTGGTGTTCATTATCTAGCTGCTCCATGGGGTTTGTATGGGTTAGTTAGGAGATGAACATGTATATATATATGTTGGTGATGTTATTATGAGTTATATGATGAGCATGTGATATGATATGTGATTTGATATAGTCATTTACAGTAAATTATAGAATGATTGACAAAATAACAGATTGAATGGTAACTAATTAAAATGGATAATATATTGTGGCTTATAGATTGTGCATGTGATACTGGGTTCTACGGGTGCTGGTCGCCATTGGCAACTCCCACGCCTTAGGACCGTCGCGATTCGGGAAATCGGGTCGTGACAGAGGTGGTATCAGAGCTCTAGATTTATAGACAGTGGAATCTAGGTTACATATGAATAGTGACTAAATTACAGAGGAATAATGACTAAGTACAGAATGGGGTAGAATGAGCTAGGGTTAATATAATTTCTGAATTCTGTTTTGAGGCAGTAACTTATGACTATTATTATGAAATTTTAAAGAATGAATTTGTGGATGGTTAAAACATAAAAGTTGTATATAAATATGTTAATTAGATTTCTGTAAAAGGAATTTATGAAATTCAAAGTGAGGAAAGCTTTATTGAGTAAATACTGTGACTGACCTGGAATTAGGTTTTCTAGAAAATGCTACTGTATTTTTATTGTACATAATGGTAGAGATAGAATTAGAAGAAGTGTTCAACATGAAAAGTGTTTATTAATGTCTTATATATATGACTGTAGAAGGATGTTGTAATTGGAATTGTAGTTTATGAGATATTAGGTCATAAATTTAGATTGTCCGGATTGACTGTTTAACATAACATAGGTTACAGAGTTGTATTAATATAAGGACTTTAAATTCTGAATTAGAGAAAGTATTAAACTTGAAAGATGATCATTTATGTGTAATATAAAGGACTGTAAAATATTTTTGTAATTAGATGAGTACAAAATTTATTATAGGCATAGAAACAGGGCATGGTTGGATAAAGATTTCAGGGTAATAATTTAATTTTAGAAATTCACTAATAATTGTACAGTGATCCAAAAATTCTAAAATTTGGATATGTCATAATTCTATGTGTCTATTTTCAATATGAAAATGAATTACAGTAATTGGTTAAGTATTGATTGAGTTATTAGTAAAAGAACAGAATCTACCAGAATAGGATTGCAGACAGAATGCAGGGTAGAAGGGCTGGTTATAGTCCTAAATTTAAATTAACACCATAAATTGTGTATTAATTATTTTAATGTGAAATTTAGATATGTTAGAACCTTATATGTTAAGTTTAATTAGAAATAAGAATCGAAACAATTGGATAATTGTAGAGAGAGAGAGAGAGAGAGAGAGAGAGAGAGAGAGAGAGATATGAGTAATAGAACACAGGCTGCCAGTAAGGTTCTTTATAGGCAAAATCCTAGTAACTTGAAAATTTGAGAAATTTTCTTTAATATAAATATAAGTAATGTAAGTTTATATTAAAATAGTATCTAAATGGAAATTAATTGGATATGTAGAGTCAAGAATGAATAAGAGATGCGATGGGTACCATAAAAGATAAGGCAAAGAATCAAGGATAA